>JAHDVE020007721.1:0-281231 GCA_022606495.2 Halesus radiatus
GATGCTAATATTATACTAATCGTTTGGCGCTATACAAATCATCCAACTATTATTATTATTTTTTTTTTCCTTATGAGTAAAAAGAAAAACCTAGACCATCGAGGAACTTATAGTAAAAAGATTGCAAACAATGAATAAAAAATATATTTTCTTGTTTATTTATATATTATAGCACATATGCCTTACATGGGATGTTACATATTTTATTAATTTTAATAGTCATACAGGTGCAAAACACATCACAATATGTACATAAATGAAATAGATAGCCTTCACTAACTAACTAACTAACCATCACGCCGTTTCCCCGCAGGGGTAGGCAGAAAGGACAGACCGCCAAACAACTCGATCTTGGCATACACTTCTTGCTTCATTCACATTCATACAACGTCTCATACATTCTCTTCTGTTATTCCGACTTCTGACATGGAACGACTCAAGTATTTGATTCACTTGATCGTGCCACGTCTTCCTTGGACGTCCCCGGCTTCTTCTTCCATTCACATTCGCGTCATATAATCTCCTTACACTCCTTTCTTCATTCATTCGCTCTACATGCCCAAACCATCTAAGCGTCCCTTTCTTAATCTTGCTCACTACGCTTACATCAGCCTTGCATTCACGAAATAGCCTTCACGCATAGCCTTCACGAAATACAATAACTAAATATTTTATTTGACTCACGAACAAATTCAGAAATAACATAGTACCATTCCAAATAATTACCAACAGGGGCGAATATACAAAACACATCTCACATTCACTGATCCTTATACTCTAGATACATATCTTAATAATTGTTGAGAATGTATGCAATAATCGTGTTTTTGTATATGTATTGCGAGCAGTTGAACATATCTGTTATGTCTGAAAACGTATTACTTTTGAATTGTTACAATTGAATAAAATTTTAGATCGAGTAGCTCTAGTTGGAATATTAAATTTAATTAAACGGACCATTTCAGGGCTGTCTATAATACCATGAACATTTTTTTAAATGAAAGTAGGTCAGAAACAAGTCTTCTGTCGGAGAGTTTTGATAATTTTAATTATTTCATAAAGTAATTGTAATTTATAGTTGCAACAGGTAATCCGAGTTTATAGTTAACTTGTCTTAGAAATGTATGTTGAACTTTCAATGAAAGTGGAGTGATTTTTATAATGGCCATTTTCAGCGCCCTTGAAGTGATTTTTCACAAAAAACGTCTTTATACAAATCATCCAATTATTATTATAATATAAAAGAATTATATTCGACTTAACTATGAACTAGGGAAGAGCATAATAATTTTAGTCTGACATTTCGAAGAATGAAAGAAGCCGAGCATTTTTAAACCATTATTAGTTATTGAAATTATATGTGTAAAAGAATTAAATTTATAATAGAAAACAATGCCAAGTTATTCGAAATGATAAGGTGGCGTTCATTTTATCACCAAGATTATAAAAAATGCATAAAAATAAATTATTAAAATCTCTGTGGTATCTTAATTAACATTCAATATTCCATCGTGCATGGATGCAAACACTCAACCGACTAGTACATTAGCCAGACAATTCTGCGGAAGCCGACCGGCAGCCGGTGCATATGTCACCTCGCTGAAATAGCCTTCCGGTTGCCGCCCGTTAAAACCAGTGCGTCTGTCTTCGCATTTAGTTAGGTACTAACTTCAGAGATGCTTCGGTTTACGTTCTACTAGACTTTGTATAAAACTTTTTCGTTCATTCAACCAATAAGGTAAAGCTTTTGTACCATTTCTCAATGGAGTGGCATAAAAAGTGTAAGCTTTCTCGGCACATCAGCCCTCACAATGGACGCCTCAATGTGTTTTTGATGACATACATTTTGTTTATCTTTCCTTATATTATTTTACGACGATTCTTGACGGTAACACGCCTCGTCTTCAGACTGCTTTTTAAGGTAGTCGGCTTCACGATTTATGACTTGAGTGCGATAATACAGCCAACATGACGAATTGATTTTCACGTACGATAAGATTGCCAATTTTCTTAGTGCAGCCATAGGTTCATTTCAGTAAAACACAAATCCGTTCTAGTATAATTCACCCTAATAATAATCTGGAATCTTATCATGATACTTGCATTTTAATGCACCTTAATTAAATACTAAGCGTGAAAGTTTTTCATTTGAAATATTGGAAAAATAATTATATTTAATATTTCACATAAATTATTAACACCAGTACCATTTGACACCTTAAAAACTTTATAAGTTGATGGAATTTTTTTTTTCGACACGTTTTTATTTAAATTTCTCAATTTTGCCTAATTGAGCTAAAAAAGAAACCAAGAAAGACACAATGTTTTTTGTATTTATAACGGAATGTGGGAGTGCTCGTAATCGAACAAAAGCTCATAGATAGTTCAAATATATTTTTTCTATTCCACTAACGCAAAGTTCCAGTAATCTATATAAAACGCTGATGCACCTCTGCAAGTTAAGTTACAAGAAATACTAAATTATTTCACTTTCTTAACTTAACTACATAAATTCATATTTATCTTAATCTATTTTAATATTACTAATTGTTTTTGTGTATAATTCGTAGAACTCCATTTAATTTTTTTTTAAATTATCTGAATCAAATTTAATAATGTTGTTATTAAGTTCTGCGAGTATTTTTATTTTGTATCATTGTGATAGCTGTTTCGGGTTTCAATGAAATTTTCAAACTGCGGTTAATCCACATTGTGACGACTTATTTATTAATTTTATTCATTCCCACCCCTTTCTAATTTGGACGGATTTTTCAAAATAATGATTTATTATCGGTAAAACCGATTTAGTTAGAAAATAATTAAAATTCTGAATTCTGAGAGGTTTTCACATTTATGATGTGTTTCCCCGTATTTAACTGTTTTTAATTGATTTATTAATATGTTTTATATTATTTTGATAATTTAAACGTACTGAGAAGCGGTGAATATATAATTTTCCTCACTTTATTATTATTCTTTTAATATTAGGATCATTCGTTCGTTTAATAATTTCTATTTGTTCAAGTAAATTTAATCTAAGACCCTTTCTATATGTAAGGGTTTAGGCCTGTTGTTGTCAAGCAGGACGTGATTATTTACTAAGAGATGTTCTGAGAATTTTGAAGAAGTGCTTTTATTTTCATAACATCGTATATGTTCTTTGAATCTAGTTGAGAAAGCCCTCCCCGCCTGCCTGATATAGGTAGCGTTGCAGTCGGTGCGGTCATATTTTAATTCGCATATGCCATTATTATTAAGTTTAGGATTTTTACTTTTTGAGTTTTTTAGGCTTGCTCCTATATTATCATTGGTTTTTAAAGCTATATATAAACCACTTTTTTTATTTCTTTTGGAATATTTAAATATATTGGACCGCGAAATTCCGGATATGCAATTTTTTCTAGTTTTTTTTTTAAATTATGAATCGGATATATTAAATTGATTTCATTTCTACATTTCTTGCTTTTTGTAAATTTTTCAATGTTATTTGCCTCATAGACGTTATTAACCGCGATTGTTTTTATTGTGTCCTTTTCTTTTACATACGTTATTTTGTCTAGAGGGATACTAATGAGTCTATGTAGCATTGATAATAATTTATGAAACTATGAATGAGTTGAGTTTGCATTTATTGTTGTATCTGTAAAATTTGGTTTTCTAAATATTCAAAGGTATGTCTATTATTATTTCTAGAAATTTTAAGATCTAAAAAAAATATTTTACCTTCGATCTCATGTTCAACTGTGAAGCAGATTTTATTATTAACGGTGTTGGCCCAGTTAGTGAAGATATCTAACTGTCGGTTGGTGCCTATCCAACATATGAGGATATCGTCTACATATCTGATATATAGATTCCAAAAAAAATCCTGACTGAGATTTCAATATCTTAACAGACAAAATACAAAACATATTATAAATTGATTTAATAGATATCAGGCGGAAATGTTGTTTTTTTTCACAGTATTTCATTTCCAAGTGCTTCGACTAGCTTCTATTGACCTCTTCTTTACAGTCTCTTGGGAGACACGGCAAATGTGTGCCCAACATTGGTTAACATGTGTGCATGGAAACGGGTTGTTTTTACCACTCGTTGTTGTGCTCAACAGCTTGGCTGTGGAATGAATTATTTTTGTACTTTGTTCTTTCCTCGACATCAGAACACCCCAGACCCATATTTACATCTTATTTTCCTTTAAAAAAGCTGACACAATATTCCGACATAAAACATAAATACTAAAATACGCATCAGAACAACAAGTGTGGAGTTAATATTAAAAAATAATAAAAAAAATAAAAACAAGTAATACGAAGGCCGAAATTTTGCAGTACTTTTTCTAATAGACCTGAAGACATTTTCACGTGGAAAATTTTCCAAAAAGAGTCCGGTATGAACTACCCCGCTATCTCTGCATTGTCTCATTTGCCTGTCCTATTCAGTCGCAAGATCAGGCATATCCCAAAAGGGTTCGCCGTTAGCCCTTATGGCGGGATCAAGCTGTAAATTGTGTCCGTATCGTGAGCTACTGAAAGGTCCCAGAAAAATCCCCGTGTATTGAACTTCAAGCTCTCTCTTTATTACCAAACTCTGATAAGGACTGCCGCGAACTCCCGGGGAGGTCACGTACTCCTTGAAAATTTCCATCTTAAACCTTTTCTTTCCATTTTCCGTGCAGTATATTTCCTAATATTATATTTTAAAAGAGACTATTTCGGACGAACGCCATGCCAATATCTATAAAAAGGTGTGATTTTTCGTGGGTTGTTTTAAATCATTACAGGTATTTGACATGTGCGTATCTTTCTTGATGGTGTTATTCTATTGTAATTTTGTTTAAATCGTATTCACCTTCAACGCACTTAAAACGAAGAGTTCAGACTCAGAAATTATTAAATCGTATACATTTGTCGATATAGCCATGCTTTTACGCTATCAGAAGTATATTACCCACACTGGCATTTCTGAATCGTACTTAATCTAACCTAACGCATAATAAAAAAAAATGATCAGAATACTGTATTGAGTTACTTATTCATTAAAAACATCCCAAATATACAACCAGCTTTTAATACTAATAATAAAATAAAAAATTGTATTTTATGGAGCAGGGATAAAGATGATATTTTAAATACATCTTGGATACAAAAATTAATTCGTAACGATTGCAAATTTTTTCCTATATAGGAAAGACTTTTGAAAATTTTCTGAATTTTTCAACCACATTTTGGAAACAAATAATTCTTTTGCCATAAATAAAAGTTTAAAAATTTTACATACAAATGCAACCGGTTTATAATTAGACAAATTTGAAATTTTATAAATTAGAAAAGTGGTTAATTAAATATTATTAATAATCAAATATTTTTTATAATAGCCATCTCTCAATTTTTTAAAGTATTTTTAATACACGTTTTAATAATAATAAGCATTATTATTTTATGTTTATTCCTTGTTATTTTCTTTAATTAATTCATATAAATAATAAAAATATTTTTTTTTGTAATTTCTAAAATAAATTTGTTATTTCGTGTTATATAATAATTTTTTATTCATATTTTTGATTAATTGCTTACCAACTTAACCCCTTTTTTTTATTTTTATAATTTGTCTATTGCTCCGTTATCGTGTTCTATTTTTTTCATTCGTTTATATTTGACACTATTATTTTTTTAGTATTCTATATATTATGATGAGGAAAGTTTCGCTTCTACGCGGATGTTGATATTTATATATTAAAAACGTGATGTTTACAAAAGCAATTTGTATTAATTTATCAATTCATAACAATTTAATCATGTGCAAATATATAATCCCCGTATTATAAAAAAATCGGTTTCTTAAATTTTCCTTTATGTTAAAAATCTCACCCCATTTTAATTTTCTATCACCTTATTAAATGAAATCTTTTGAAAGTTGGTACTGTTTCATGTGAATCAATTTATTTTGCAAATTAATTAAAGCAGTTTAAACTCCAACTAACAGGATGCAATTTTGCAGTAATATTACTTGAAATTTGCTGTACCATTGTTATTAATTTTCAACTTCACCTTATACAGTTTAATTAAATTTATACCCCGTGCAACACTGTTGTACAAAACAGTAAGTCAATATTTTGGAGCAGCATGAAACCTCTCAATATAACTAATTAACCATCACACCATTTCCCCGCTGGGGTAGCAGCAGATCATGGATCGCCACACAACTTTACTTTATTCTGTTTTGAAGAGTTTTATTCATCATGTACATTTGTTACATAATTTGATTTATTTGCTACCGGTTTCGACACATCTGTGTCATTCGCTAGCGTTCTGGTTCCATTCGACACGTATGTGTCAAAACCGGTAGCGAATAAATAAAATGAAGGACTAATTGTATATAATGGATAAAACTCTTCAAAACAAAATGTCTAGAAATTGTTACATAGTTAATGCCCGAGAAAATAAAAATAAATGTATTTTATTCACTTACTCGTGCCATGCTGCCCACGAATTATTTTAAATTTTCGCTTCATGTAGTCTCTTTACACCCCTTTCTTCGTTCATCCGCTCTACATGTCAAAACATCTACGCGTTCCGTTCTCGTTACTATTCATAATTCTTACATCGACCTTGTAATATTTTCCGATGTTACATTCTCATCTCAGCACCTCTATATTGGTACCTGCTTTTTTAATGTAAATACCGCACAAGATTCTCGATTACTTCCAAAAGTTCGGAGCCAGTGAGACAACTGCATCCCAAAATGGGTTATATTGTCAGACTTAAGGGATTGGAGAAGGGAAAGGTTGGGAAGTTTCTAGCTACGCAGAAATGGTTATTTAAAAAAAAAATTACAGTAACTCAATTACAGTAATACACTGTAGGCCCTAAGGTTAGCGATTTCCCTCAAGGCCTATATCATCTTAGGGGATGATGTGTGGAGGGTATTTTAGAGGATAGGATGGAGTGAACTTGGGTCTTGAAGAGACCCATGTTGTAAGAGGGAGAAAATACAGAGGCCGGCAGATCATTCCACAGCCAAGTTGTTGAAGACAAGAACGAGTCATAGAAGCGATCCGTTCTCATGTGACAAATATCAACCGTGTGCAAATGTTGGGCTCGCGTTTAACGTGTTTCCCGACAATGCACCGGTGCCGAAGGAATCAATGACGCTAGTTCCTCAGAGCAGCTTCCATTAAAATACCGGTAAAACAAGGACCATTTCCACCTGACGGCTGTTCTCCATTTCCACCTGACGCTGTTCGGATTGCAATCCATTTATAAACACGGCTAAAGCCATTCCATGCAAAATTTCGATTCTAAATTATGGTCTTTCACCAAATTCAGCGAATGATTTTTTTTTCAGCGAATGATCTTTTTTTTCTCCATCTTGATAGGTTATGAATAAGAACTCCATCCTGCCTTTCCTTAAACAGATCTCTCGGGCTATGGCAAACCATTAAGACTTTTCCATCACTCCATCTTTGCGGGGGTATTTTTCTTCTAGTCAACTCTTCTGCTGTTAAACAGGAGACCATTTTTTGTCGGCTCTGTGACCTGCCCAAACCCATTTAAGGTATGCCATTACTTTAGCGATGTCCTTGAAGTGGGAATGGTCTCCAAGCTATTTATTTGTTTTATGGTCTTGTAGATTTACGCCTGCAATCTCTTCTCGGTGACACGTTGGGAGATATTTATTTTGCTGATGGTGCTTCTAGTGAAAGTTTGCTATAAGTCAAAATTGTTAAATTATCGAGCTATGTTTTTTTTCCACCCTATTTTTATTTTAGTGCGCGTTATATTTAACCAATTTGGTTTGCTTTTAATTTTTAATTATTTATTGAAGTTTAAAAACCCCATTGTAATATTTTAATCATTGAAGAAGATAATATTAGTATAACCCAAATGAAACATGAAACCGAAAAAATAACAGAAAATAAAGAGATATTTATATCCGAGACACGATCTAGTTTGCAATTGTATTCGTGAAGAACTTTGTAATCATCATAAAGATAGCTGTCAATAATATGGGATTAAAAATGGAGGATAATATTGACAAGTCTTGAATTTGAGATACGATATCGATGAAGATGACGTAAATTAGCTATGTTGGTAAAGCGGTTGTCCCGGAAAGACAGAGTTCCTGGGTTCGAGTCCAAGATGCGACTGATATCTGTTGTTTTTTTTCGGTTACATGTTTCATTACGTTATGTTAATATTATCTTCTTCAATGATTTTTTTTTATATGAATACCGCACAAGAGTCTTAAACTACTTCCAACCGTCTGGAGCCAGTGAGACTATGGCATTCCCAATTGGGGAATGTTGTGAGGCTGAAGGATTGGGGAGGGAACGAAAAGGGGGAGAGGAAGGTGGGGAAAAGGGGAAATACCTAGCTATTCAGATCTGGTCACCAAACACGGCTAAAAGCCATTTCAAGCAACGTTTCATTTCTTAATGGTGGTCTTTCACCAGGGCGATACTGAGAGTATCTTCCACTCTGGAACGTTCGCAAATATATTATATATTATTTTCAGATGAATTAATTGTGAAACAGCACAAATTAATTAAATAAAATTTACTTGCGCCGGGATTTGAACCCGGTCGAGAACCTTACCCCTCGACCATGGAAGCCATCAATAAAAGTAATAATTATTATTGGATTACTTGCATAGCGCCATTTTTGTTGGAAAATCACCTCAATGGCTCTTTACAAATAATTTATGTAACCTATCATAATTTATAAATTTCTGAGATGGGAAGAACACGTCAACTCAACTGCCACAAAAGTCAGAAAACTTACTCACCTTTTCGTGACTATTAGAAATATTTTTTTCTGAAAAAGATCTAAACTCAATATATTTTGCCATGTGTAACTTGAATATGAATAAGATGGATGGGGCGGTTGTGCCAAAACAATGGACCCCCTGGCAAAAGCACTGAAATCAATAATAAGAGTCATCCTTAAAAAACCCTTCAGGTACCCCAGTAATGAATTGAGGGTCAAAAGCGAACACGTGCTGATTAATATGTTTAATTTTAAACAAAACCTTCATTATTACTTTACACTAAACAAAAAAATTCATACCACACTTTAAAAAAAAGAAGCAAATCGATGTTAATAATTTAAATTTACTTTATGGATTCTTTTATAACCCTTCATCTATCTAGGGCTTGTAAAAATGTCCTAGGAATTGTATAATACCCTTTATCATTTCTATATAAGTAGTACTGCGGCTCTTTGGCCTTATTACTATTACCATCTCATGGTTTGATTTACTTGACTGAATTTAGGTTACATTATTTGTGCTCTTTGGGAAAACATCAAAAACTCTAAACAAGGAAAGGAAAGGGGACAAACATTTGGTTATAAACAATTTACTAAAGTTACGTTCTGTACTTACCGAATAAAATATATTTAATATGTTATTAACTATTTGCTGCATCCTCTTCGGGTGCATCGCTGAGTTTCGTCGTCGGCTCATAAATCTGAGTGATACGTAACTCAATCTTATCAATATAACTCAATAATACTATAATTTTTAGCACTCAATTTTAAACGCATTTTTTTCCTCATAGCACCAACCAGTACCCATCAAACACATATTCATAATCTCTTTAATCTTAAGTATTATACTTTTTTCTAGATATATTATATTACAATACTTTTTTTCCCCTTCTATTTTTGTATAATGGCACTTAATATGAACTAAACTTGTCAATTTGACAATTTTTTCCTAGTAGGTGTAATGAATACGGATTTGACTGGGAGTGGGAATGCGGGAGAAGGAGAGGAGGATGGTTGGGAAAGTGCAGTTACGGGAGACAGAGCATTTGTACAGACTTACCCGGTGAGGGGCTTTCTTCCAGGGAGCTCGGCTCTGGACCTTTGACTAGCACAGTTTCGGCAGGCCAAGGAGTTCCTCTGCAGGATCGTGGGCCGACAGGCGGTCTTATAATTGGGAACCAGACTCGAATACTTTGTCAAATGAAACTACCGTATGCTTTCAGACTCAGTGGTTTAATTCAGAGGAAGGTACAGACATGGTGAATGTAGTTATGGTGAACAGTAGGCTAACCTAACCTCAAAATAATGTTACGGGCAAATTCTCTCTGATAATCTCTAAAACGGGCATGTAAACTGTGACTTGAATAAAATACAACACCAACAGAGGGGAAAATATAAAGACAGCTCACGGTTTAGGTTGTTGAGGCAATGGGGTTTCCGGGGAGGCAAATATTAGCTCTTCGAAGCGTAGTGCGGCGGGGCGGAAAGCCATCTTCAGTGCAGGGACAGTGAGTGTGTTGCCTAGGCCGGGTCCGAGCGGTGAATGGGTGTTTCCAAGGCCGGGTCCGAGCGGAGAGTGGGTGTTTCCAAGGCCGGGTCCGAGCGGAGAGTGCGGAGTGAACGGGGGGGTGGACCCGCGTACGTGTCAGGTGTTGTTTTTGGCCACTTCTAGCGCTGGTGTCTAACGAGAGGCTAGTTTTAGGGACTATTTGCGTTATGTAACATAGGGCAATCAAAGCTTTCGTAAATGTTGATATTAAATAATGCGTGTTTCAAATAAATAAATATTATTATTATTATTGTTTTCACTTAGACGTATAAGTCATCAGTTCTACGGTATTCCTATCAGCTAAAATTTATTACTAATGACTTACAAATAAGATTTATAACTCTTGACCTACAACTAAGCCCCAAATCTAGCAAACTAACGTCTGAGACGTATAACTTGTATCTTACATATATGACTTACAATAAAAACTCATAGCTAGAGACTTACAATTTAGACTTAAGTATAACTAATGACTTAAAACTGATGCATATTTATGACCAAGTGCATATTTTTTACACAATACTGTGTTGTGTTTTGGGATGATGGGGTAGGAGGAAGGTTGGGTAGGAGAGAATGCACCACGATGGGCGTCAGTGTTGTATTTTAGTGAAAGTAGCCCCAAGTTGGACGTTAGAGTTGTATTACAGGGAAACTGGGGAGACAATAATATCGGCGTGACTTACCCAGGTGTTAGTCTCCAAGGCAGGTACGTCTTTGTCCGGATAATGGTTAGCTCAGATTCCGGTACAGCAATGATTTTTTTCTCTCCTTCAGGGTCGAGTGAGTCGACCGCGGTCTTATAATTGGGTTTGAGGCAATTTCTGATCTACTTTTAAATGAAGCGAGGTAGTACTTTCAGTCTCATAAATTATTGTACAGTGATACTAGACATTACAGGTTATGTGCAATTGTATTACTAATAGAAGGGTTCTATTCCTGACATGAAGTTAAACATAATTCTCTCTCCCTGGTGGAGTTCTAAAACCGGGTGTATCAATTATGGCAAGGGCAAGTACAACACATAATAGAGGGTAGGTAGAAAACAGCTTACATGAGAAGATCGGAAAGGTGGCATCTTGCATTAATATAGTCGATGTGATCGGCGGGAGCCGCAGACAGGAGCCCAAGAGTAGATAATGTCCACACTGAGTTTAAATTAATTTTAGATTACAAGTCACCATCTTAGGTGGTTTATAGTGAACGGGCACGATTAGCTACGGGGCTTCAAACCCGCATGCTGAATACGTTGCCTAACAGATTTGGTTGACAAAATTGCACTTTAGCCGCGAACTCTTACAGAGTCGCTCCGGACGGATAGCTGGTCCGATCGGTAGTCGGTCCCACACAGGAATGGCCGGGGACGCTCTGGAGTCGTTTCGCGCTACCTTGTTATATCGGTCAGTCATGAATGTATGGCTTTCATTGGTTTATTTGAGCGCCAAAATCACCTGATTGGTTGATTACTGTGAGCATTTGAGGGAAACGTCGTAATTGGTTGCCCAGCTATTTGTCAAGACGAGGAGCTAGGATTTAACTTAGGGTCACCCTTTTGTTACGTAACAACTGCTAAATAACTTACAACTGTGGCTTAAAACTAGAGTCTTGGAACTAACATACACATACATAATTACAATATTCTAAATACATGTTATGATTGTTGCCTGTACTGTCAGTGGTAACGCATACAAAAGTAGAAGTGTAAGAAATGTTATTGTGTTAAAGAAAATAATCTGGGAAGAAGTAAATAATTTATTTGAAAAATCAAAAACACCACTTAACCAATGTAGTCTTTATTATGGATACGATACTTTAAAAAGATGGGTGTTTAGTTTTGCTCTGAATTCAGTAGAGTTGTCGAAGTTCCGCAAATGAGAAGGGAGTTTATTCCAAGCTGTTTGGCCTGCTACTGCAAAAGCTCGGTCTCCGACATTGGTGTTGGTATTGCGTTTAGGTGCCGAGAGTCTTCCTATGGCTGTTAAAGATGCTTATCGAACGGTTGATTACCTAGTATTGACATCATTTGGAGTGCACAGTTCCGACAAGTAGAGTGGCGCCATGTCAAGATATGCCCTTGCTGTTACTTGTAATCAAAAAGGATGACATTTAGTTAAAGTTAAGTTATTTATGAGACCGTATTCGCAAGCAATAGAGACAAGTTCATAAACGATATACGCAATATACTTAACAAAAATATCTGTATAAAGTTTACTATTTTTTTTGCCAATTACTTATGGAATTTTGGAAGATTGAATAGGGATCTGCCTCAAACACCCCCTTGAAGCAGCTCGTGAAAGGACAAAAAATGTAATAAAACATCTTGTATTTTTTCGGCATTCACTATATAGCAATTTCTAGACATTTTGTTTGGAAGTTTTATCTACTATGTACTTTTGCTATTTTTGATTTATTAAATTCGCTACCGGTTTTGACACAACCGTGCCATTCACTAGTTTTAAGAACGCTAGCGAATTTAATAAATCAAAAATATCAAAAATACATAATAAATAAAACTTCCAAACAATTAATCTTAAAAGTACATATAAGAACTCCATTAAAAGATTTTTTTAATCCTTAATGTTTTCAGTATTATAAATCTTGATATTTAAAAATGTGTACACAATTAAAAAAATATATATACATTCGAGTCCCTTCCTGACCAATACTTTTACAGTACAAGGATAAAAACCTCAAATTTAATTAACATTCCAAGATGAAATACATCCTTCGGTCGGAAGATTAATAAAGATCTTGAAAAATTGTATAATTCTCTTCCAAGTGATATTAAAAATACTAGGGAGATACAAAAGTTTCAAACTGTTAGATATAAGAAAAATGTATTGTCTACAGTGCCTAAAATATATATTTTCAAGAAAAAAACTATTCCCCAAAAACTAAAATTGCTTTAGTAACAGAATAAATAACGTACTTGAAGTACCTTTTTGTAAAGCTTGGCTTGCGCAAAGACATGCTTCTTTATTGCGCCTAAAATTAATAATTTACCATCTGCAGAATGTAAGTGTACAAACATATCGTCTTTACACACATAAATGTTATAAAAAACTTGAAACCAATGATATCAACCTTTTCCTGTTATAATTGTATATTTACCCCATTTTCTTTTCTTTTTTTCCATTTTCTTTTCCTTATTTAACTTATAATTTTTATTTAACTTACCTTCAACATCCATGTATTAATACAAATATACCAATATACTTCCACCAACTGATACCAGGTATACCCACGCACTGACCTTGCATACGTGGGATTTTTTGCATTATATACATTACACGTAGGTTTATGTAAATATGTTCAGATGCATTTATAATTTAAGGCGATGCAATGGGAAGTAATGCAAAATCATGTGTTTTCGGTTTGAGAATTTGATGGCCTAGAAATATCGTAGACAATTTCATTAAATACTGCAAGTAGAACACACCTTGACCTTTCGTATAACCGTTCGTTTTTTTGTTGTGTCTTTTTATAAGCCTATAAAAAAATAAAGTATCAGGCATTAAAAAAATGTTTAAAGCGCAAACTCTCCTACTTACGAACCCCTTTTCCGATGTTGTCCTATTGTTCATTGTGGTAAATTAAGTTTTTTAGAATATGACCGTAAAACATTTCAATAATTATGTCTGAGCTTTACAGAATAGAATAAAACAAGCATTTTGGTGATTGGTTTTTTCCGTAAATCGAAACATGCGGCCGTTGTTAAGCGGGACTTTCAACCTTGTCGCCACCTGCATAAAGAGCGCGTGATTTCGTTGGAAATTTAGCCGGTGGATGGCCTTAATGGTAAAAAAAAATCCAATTATGTGTATATAAAAAAATGTTTATAACCTATGTACCGTGTTTGTGTGAATGAATGTATCAAAAAATTAATTAATAAATTTTTAAAAAGCCAACATCATTTTATGGCTAAGTAAACACAAAGATGAGGAAATCATAAAAATTATCAAGACAATATAAGTATCAGCACAGCAACATGCAGCCCGCCCCGGGACAGGAATCCGTAGTGAGGAAGAATCCCTGTGAATGTAATAAAATATGTTAATATACACTTATATTTTACATACGATAATTTAACGTCACCTTAAATGGTTATTAATGAAAATTAAACATGTATTTATATACCAAGAGATTGTGGAATTATTTTTTATTTAATAGTTTGTACAATATTTTTACCAAACGTAGTGGCACTCGGGCGAACTGTAGTGTGCAGCTGATCCCGTTCTGCGAAGAAGGCTGGGAGGGGGGAAAGCACAACCTGTGTCGATCGCCTGTAAAGGAGGGAAAGACACTGACAACATTATTCACGATTTTTGTACGTTTTGCAACATGCACTAACGTAATTCTGAACAAAACCCCAATTTATTCACAATTATGAGTAGAGTTTGGGGCCGTGTTCGTGTGAAGATACTTGGTCTGGGTCCAGTGAGAGGCGGTAGTCCGATGGTCCAGGTGAAACGTTGCTCAGAGAGAAACAAGGCGAGTAGAGCAGAAGTCGTAGCATGGCCGGGCAGCCAGGGGAGCAGAGGATCTTGTCAAGCGTGTTGGAGGGTAACTGCCTAATTCTGGTTTGGGCAGGCTGTTTAAAGTCGCCTGCGCAACGTTTGGGATGTGGTGTTTTATAATGTGGAGTATAATAGATTTGTATAGGTGATACTGTAAATGGTGTGTTATATATCGTGACCACCTCACTAGGAGAACCTGGACTGAGGTGTTCACATGGATGTGTTAAATATGATACAAGTATTGATGTGTATTGATTAGTTTAATGTTTTAGTTTTTCTATATACATTAGATAGAATTTAACGATATACGTTTTTTGTGTTCTTTTAAAAATAATAAACATATAACTAAAAACACTTTCAACTATGTTTGATAATATTAAAGTGTATTCCAGGGAAAAATAAAGAAGGAAGAATATCAAGTAAGCATAGTATTTTATGTATTGGGTTAAGTTTATTTTGGTTTTATCATTAACGTTCATCGTATTTGACGAAAATCGTTGAATGAGAGTTAATTTACAATCGCAGTCTGCGTTTTGATATACCCACTTTAATGAAAGCCGGCATTATAATTGTCGTGTTATTATTTTAATGACTTCGCATAACCATAACGCATACATGTCAAATAGTGGCGAATGGTCCAAAAGCATCTGCTTATTGAAAATGAAATGATAATATGATGGCGTTATGGATAAGTCCCCCCGGCCACCATCCTCCCCCGCTGCCCCCCCCTTTTAAGAGTATTCTGTGTTATTTATCCTAAAAAACATATGGATAATAATTCATTGTCTTAGCTTAAATACATTCTTGAATATAATGGAAACAATCACTCTATCATTTGTGTTAGCGTCTTGGAATATTTCGTAAGGAATAAATATAGTTAGCTTCTTTTTTTTTCAATTTAACATGTATAAAAACTTAGACCAAGCCGTATTTAGTTTTGATAATTTAACTGCATCTCTTTATATGGTCTATAAATAATGTGTAATGATAGCCTGTTCAAAAAGAGAAAATAAATGTTAAAAAAAAATCGTAGAATAGATGTAATATAAGAATAATATATGAATAGGAAGTAATATTTGTACAGTGCCTTTGAGGTGATTTTTCACAAAGGCGCTATAAAAATCATCCGATTATTATTAAACTTTTACATTATCAAAAACCGTACCAATCAACAATACTACGAATGTACAAATGCAGTGCTTAAAGTAATGCACGTGGAAATAAAATAACGAAATGCATAATTTTTTTTGAGCATTTTTTTATAGGGTGTTCTATCCGTTTTAGGGTGTTATTATTTTATGTCCTACACAAATCTCAAGCACGTCCGTCAATTTAATTTGGAAGTCACCTCTGAGCTGGAGCTCCCAAATACTTGATAAACCTGCTTGATTCTGTGCAAAGGATGGCGGTTCGTCTCTGATTCACAGACGCAATGTAGGTATGAGTCTTTTCTACAGATATTTCAATGGAGCCTGTTCGAAGGAGCTAGCAGCGTTGATCCCCTCCGCGCCGGTCCACGTGCGTGAAACTTGACGGACACGAGCGGAACATCCGCTCACGATCTTCATGAGAACGATTTGTTTGGCGGACTCGTTTTTACGTAAATCGGCTCTAATGTGGAACGAGCTACCGGCATCTGTCTTTCCTCCAAAATTTAATACAGGCCTCTTCAAAGCTCGCATTAACAAATCCCTTCCTACAGCTCTCTCCTTATCCCGCCTTAAAATGTTGCCCAACCGGGTAGAAATATAGTTACTCTGTACATATAGGGTATCTCTTGTGAGGTGTCCCATAAAAAATAAAAATAATAACTAAAAAATAAAAAAGTCTATGGATACAAAGTAAAAATTTCCGACGAGGATGATAAAAGGTAATGTAGCAGACAAAAACAGGAGTCTCTTTGGCTCTTAAGGCTCTACACAATTCGGTGAAAGACTTCCATTGGGAATTGAGACGATTCTTGAAATGTATGTAAATATATTAGGTATGCAAATCTTTGCCACCGTGTACTTCAAACTTTATTTAGTACTCATTCCACATTCTTAGGAATTATATATATATAATTATTTTTTCTCACCGACTATAACGCAACCTATATGGGGCAGATGGAAAGTTATTTCTCAACTAGATTCAAAGAACATATACGATGTTATAATAATAATAGTACTTTTTAGAAATTCGCAGAACATCTCTTGGCAAAAAATCTTGTCCCGCTTGACAACAACAAGCCTAATCTTATATTAAATTTACTTAAAAAATATAAATTAATAAACGAACGAATGATCCTAATATAACATTACCTCAAACTACTGTAAGAGTCTTTTATTTTATTTTTTATTTTTTATAAAATTTTTTTGTCTTTCATTATTTTTTCCACAAACCTTGCGTTTCTTTTCTTTTCTTTTCTTTTCTTTTCTTTTCTTTTCTTTTCTTTTCTTTTCTTTTCTTTTCTTTTCTTTTCTTTTCTTTTCTTTCTTTTCTTTTCTTTTCTTTTCTTTTCTTTTCTTTTCTTTTCTTTTCTTTTCTTTTCTTTTCTTTTCTTTTCTTTTCTTTTCTTTTCTTTTCTTTTCTTTTCTTTTCTTTTCTTTTCTTTTCTTTTCGTTTCTTTTCTCTTCATTAATACTATTAATATTGATAAATTACCAAATTTACAAATTCATATTTTCCTGCTATTGTACAACAATATTTTAAGTTATGATCTAATTAACTAAGCGATAATCCCTCACCAAACACAAGAACCTTGTTCCTTTATGGTGAGGAACAGCTATATTGTATTTTTTGTTAAAATATATATGAATCACGTCTTATTTATATACTTACTGTAAAAAAAGTCATAGTAATTAAATAAAAAATATATATATATATATATTTTAATTAATAAAGTAAGAAAAATAATATATTCACCACTTCTCAGTATGTTCAAACTACCAACACTATATAACACATTCAAATAAATCAATTAAGAAAACATTATCACTTAAATACGAGGAAAACACATTACAAATATAAAAACCTCGCAGAATAGACATACCGATTATTTCCTTTACCGATAATAAATAATTATTTTAAACACGGTCTAAATTAGAATTGGGTGACAGTAAATAAAATTATTTAAGTAAGTCATCGAAATGTGGATTAACTGCAGTTTTAAAATGGCCTTGAACTCCGAAACAGCTGTCACAATCATAAAAACTAAAATATTTGAAAATCTTAATAATAACATTATTAAATTTGTTTTACATTAAATTTCTAAAAATGGAGTTCTACGAATTAAACACAAAAACAATCAACGATTATTTTTTATTTACACCTGGAATGCTTCTACATGTTGATGCATTTATCACACAGTTTTTAAACAAAGGAGTAAAATAATGTAGTGCATAAAATAATAAGAGTGTAAAATAAGTAAGTGGGTACAATATAATTATGTACTTACATCGTAATGAATAACAGATTTTCCTGTTATTACGTTATAATGGCAGATTATAAAGAATGTAACAAGTATTTAGTACATTTTATAATAACGTAAGTATAAAGAAGTAAGTAAGTAGGTAATATGCAAGTAGCTAGTTACAACGCAATGAGTGAGTAATAGATTTATAATTATTATGACGTAGCAAAACATGAATATTTGTAAAACGAGTTTAAAAACCAGCAAACCTTTATTAATCTCGATTGGGTGTCTTACAGAACATAACCTAATAAATACAACGATAAAAAAGGTGTACGTGAAAAAACTTAATAAGTCTAATAAAAACATTCAAATATACTGATTTTTAACCTCGACACGGTGTTGTAACGGTAAACATCAATTGAAATATACTCATTACCAAGTCTCTGCAATCTTTGAATAGGAGAGTTCTCGAAATAATTATTTGAAGACGCTGGAATATTATACAGTACCGTCTGTCTCATACACGCAAGGCAATAAGGCTCGTTAAATCCAAGGCGTCCAATCTGCCAATCGCTATTTTGAAGAGACATAGTAAATCGCTCACTGTGCGCCTAGATAATACATCGATTAGGTTAAGTAGCTCCATTAAAAAAGCATTTTTCAGAATTTCGATTGCAGTACATAACTTGATATAAATATATAGAAGAAATTTATACTGCACTCTCTATCAATTTTTGTGTAAATCTTATAAAATGGAGCCCAGATTATCAAATTATACTCTAAATAGTTTCTCACCAACTCAGTAAATAGTAATTTAAAAGAGTTCATTAATTTTAAATTATTTACCGTCCTCAAAAAAATTCCCAAACATTTCATGGCTTTATTAGTTATTTCTTATTTGATGTTATATTGATGGATGATGGGATTTTTATTTTAAACAAAAGTTACAGTTTTAACATTTTTTCAATATTGAGGAACAGTTCATTATGAATGCATATACAAAGTAGCACATTTAAAAAAAATGCGAATTCTGGCGAAGTCAGATAGTTACTACAAGCATGATATGGTAAATAAAGTTTAAAAACATCTTCCTCAAATCACATGCTGATGCTGTCAAATGTTCCTAATTCTGGTAAATTCAATATCACCTCTGTATTTCGTTCTTGCATCGTGTATGGAGTGAGAAATAGGAACGGTGTTTACTTGCCAGTAATACTGACCCTTCAAAATGGATCACATAGCACACTGTGACTGCAAAATGAGTGCATTTGATTGCAGTTCACGTAAATGGATTCCAAGTAAAATGTACCTACCAGCATTTCCACCGAGCTGTCTAACGATGGGTCATGACTCATTTTGTTAAGAACGTGAGTCACGCTGTCGGCTCAATATTTCGTAAGACTCAAAAGTACGACTCAATTGAACGATGACTCAAGGACAGATTAAGAGCCGACTCATAGTTCATGAGCTCATACCCCACTTCATACGACTCCCAGCTGCTACGGCTCCCGACTCACTTAGGTGTAGGTACAAAATATCCATATGACAAACTGTTAGGCGCCATTCACGTACCGTACAGTGCCTACATACGGTTAAATGCGTTAATTATTCTTATCTCTACACTCGAATGTCTGCAGCCTTGAAAAAAAACGATTTAAGATGCGAAACCGCGCCAAATGTTAATTGCACATCCCAAAGTAGTGGGCATAATTTAACTTTGTAGAAGTTAAACAGGTACGATGATTTTATATAAACAAATTCGAACAAATACCTTATTTAAAGATACGTCATCGTGGAAATGCGTAAGAATAATATCCAACATCTGATATATATTTATACTTTTGGATCAAAAAGCAGTATTTCTTAAGTAGTTCCAAGGTTTGTCAAAAAGAGTCACAATTCAATTAAGCCGTGGTGCTCACGGCTCATTAAAATGAGCCGGCACAAATGAACGGCTCGTTCGTGAACGACTCTTCGCCAGAACAGTAGGCCGATGTTTGCCATGTACCTACTATACCTTTGCGGCAATCCCCAAACTATACCTCATGCTCAAAGGACCAATTCTATGAACCGTTTTAGCATGTCAGATGACAAAGTGGTTTACCCCCACTTTTCCAACC
The DNA here is from genome assembly GCA_022606495.2 of Halesus radiatus. Lineage (NCBI taxonomy): Eukaryota > Metazoa > Arthropoda > Insecta > Trichoptera > Limnephilidae > Halesus > Halesus radiatus. The sequence continues at coordinate 20,343 of JAHDVE020007721.1, forward strand.
CCCAACCCCACTTCAACCACTTCATCCCCCACATGCGGGTCTGCTGAATCCAACTCCGGATCAGTTTACCACTAATACGATAGACATACAAATTATTATTATTTACAGTATGGGCAACATGCTTTGATGGCCATGTTTGGTGATTCATTTTTCACATGGAAGATTATCGTAATTAAACTTAAGCTAATAATTTGTTTCATTAATAATTGGTAAATTTAAGACCGCCTCATAGCAAATATACACGTGGTAGTGCAACAACACTTTGTATCCATAAGGGTTATCTTCTACGAGGAATATATTTCTAACTAATGTATATATCATGGTGCTATCATCCGAGAGTTTTAATGCATTTGCTGGTATATAAAATATCGCTGGTATATTCTTGTGGATGCAAAAAATGTTTATTATAATGGTTTTCATTCCAATATATAGGGAGATTAGTGCAATCCCACACATCTTATGGAGAGTATTTACATACATTGTAATAATCAATAAATATAAAGTTATAAGATAGGTGTGCATACATGTATATTTATATATGAATACAAATATAGGTAAAAAGAATTATAACTAAATTATTTAAAAAATTGCTTTGTTTTCACCACTATATTAATAAGGTGGTGAATACAAAGTATTTTTAATTTAATTTATTAATAATGCCGCCACAAAGTGAATACCAATCTTTAGAAGAAATTATAAAAAATATTTGATTATTGTTCTGTCACGGTTAAGATTGGTGCGCTACGATGCTGGAATCAGGGGCGCTATTCCCGTTCTTTTTTATGGAAGATTCCTTAACTTTTTCCTTAGGGTTAAACCCTTCTTACTTAACTGCGGTTCCAATTCTCTCGGATGACAGTTGAATTCAGCGAGCGACATTAATAAAAAATGTCAATATTTGCGATGTTTTAACAAGGGAAAAACTCAATATTTGCGATATTTTAACAAGGGAAAAACTCAATATTTGCGATGTTTTAACAAGAGGAAAACTCAATATTCAGTATTTTACCACTTACGTTATTATTTACTTGAAACATAATTAGCTAGTAAACATTATTAAACTTTATATAGATGTTGACATCTTTGACAATTCACGTCAAGCGCAAATTCAAATGTCACTTTTAGAACTAGAAACAAAAAAAGGTCATTACTATCTAATGAGGTAACCTTTTTATAAAACGTGATTCTTCGTTAAAAGCTTACTTATGGTATTTAAAAACAAAATAAAAATGTATTTAAATGAATTATGACATAATTTAATTGTTTTTAAAAGTTTTAGTTCAAAAGTTCACTTTAGTTCACTTGAAGATTTATGTCACCTGAAGATTTTTCATCAATTTGTGTTTTCAAATAATCTCTTCAGAATCTATTTAGGATCTTTTTACTAGGTCTCACCGGAATTCCGCAGTTAATCAAGAAGTCTTTAACCCTAAGGAAAAAGTTAAGGAATCTCCCTTACAAAGAACGGGAATAGCGCCCCAGGTCTCTGACACGATTCCAATATAAGAACATTCTCGGGGTTATAGATCTTTTCTCTCATCCCTGCTACTATGGTTCTCGTGAGAGTAAAAAACCCTCGCTGAGCATATAGGAAGAACTGCAGTACTTGGGTAGACCAAACAAATGCGGTAAGCGTTGTTATACTGCACCCGATCTTTTCATAGTACTCTTTTTAAAATTAACCTACAGCTCGCACGTGTACAATATGGAACAGAACGCTGGAAAGAACGTCCCTTTCACCAATTGGCTGCAAAGCCGAAATCTTATACTAAGCATGTTAGCTTTGGTGGTTATTTCGTGTTTCTGGAATATTGTCGATGCTATCGTTTTCATTTTTACCCTTTAAATATACTATCTAAATATGGTGTAAAGTGATATCTGGCGTTCTCTTTCTAAAACACATGCCTGAACTTAAGAGAAGGGGAGATAGAACGGGTATTATGGAGATTACGTCATTTGGTTCCCAATACGGAACTACTAGAATCGGCAGGTTTAATTAGTTTTTTTTCCAATTCTAACTAACACCGCAGGGGTGGCCGGAGAGGACGGACCGCCAAACAACTCGATCTTGGCACACACTTCTTGCTTCATTCACTTTCATACAACGTCTCATACATTTTCTTCCGTTAGTCCGACTTCTGACATGGCCCGACTCAAGCATTTGATTCACTCGATCGTGCCATGTCTTCCTCGGACTTCCCCGGTTTCTTCTTATGTTCACATTAGCGTCATATATTCTCCTTACACTCCTCTATTCGTTCATTCGCTCTACATGCCCGAACCATTTCCAAATTTAATAAATCATATATGAATGCTACAAAGATAACCGCAGATAGGCGTCAATGATGAAATGCGTAGGTGCTTATTAAAGTAAGGTTATTTTATGATGATTAGTAACATTATCTTTATCAAATTGAGTTAATTAAATAATTATAACATAGATGCTATTGAAACAGAAAAGTTTTAAAGGTAACATATAGTCAGTATTAAATTCTGCAGACGGGCCCGGGATAGATTAAAAAACTTCTTATTTCGCTATCGACAGTGTGATTGATGCATGCGCTGGCTAGCATTTTTTCGCATTTGCCAGATCACACATTTGTATGTAAGTTTCATTAGAACTCGAAGGCGGGGCAATATCAAAGATGTGTTTTAAATTAGACAAATGTTAGAGAAAAATATCACTTTTTTTCATGAGAGTCCCAATTATCCGCAGCCAATGAAATTATTTGCATCCCCAATTAAGGTATGTTGTGAGGCAGAATGTAGTGGGAGGGGAAGGAGATGGAGATGAAGGGCAGGAAGTTTATTTGGTAGGTATATCGATGTCGTTTGACAAACCCACCCCGAATGAATTAGCATATCAGGCCGCCATTTTGGACACGGGTTGTCACACGTTCTAGTCAAACTTCCCTGCGACCTCACACAAGGTGTATTACTCGTATGTTCAATGAGTGTTGATGTTCTACCTTGACTTTATTTACATGGAGGACCACGATGTCCGTGGGGGTCGATATAAATTTTATGTCTGCAGTTTCCGATGATTTTTTAAAGCATAATAAAAAAGAAATTACCATTTTATTCATAAAATGCGTTTAGTTTATATATACATTCCTAACTAACTAATCATGACGCCATTTCCCCGCACGGGTGGGCAGAGGGGACGGACAACCAAACAATTCGATCTTGGAATACACTTCGTGCTTCATTCACATTCATACATTCTCTTCTGTTATTCCGACTTGACCCGACTCAAGTATCTCATTCACTTGATCGTGCGACGTGCAATCATTAGTTTTTATTCAAAAGTTTTACATGTGTGTGACTTTAGTAATAATTTTTAAGTAAGGACAGTATGTAAGAATAATGCATATTATTATAACAAAAGTACAAAGACATTCTGCACTTCTTCATTCACATTCGCGTCATATATTCTAATTACACTCCTTTCTTCGTTCATTCGCTCTACATGTACAAACAATCTAAGCGTCCCTTTTTCAATCGTACTCATTACGCTTATAGCAGCCTTGCTTCTTTACGAATCTAAATAGTTTTCACACGATAATCATGGTTTTAACACACATTCGGCTCAGATATCTCATTTCTACAGCATTCAGTGTACTTTCATCCTTCCTTTGCCAGTTCCATGCCTCACTGCCATACATCAAATGCTTTGCTTATTTTGATAATTTTTTGTTAGCGCCAACCGCGTTTAGTCCTAATGGAGTTTCCTGTACATAGTCGGGAAACGCGCCAAACGCGCGCTCAATATTTGTACATGGTTAAAATTTGTCACATAAGAACGGGTCATTTCTACGACTCGTTCTTGAGTTCGACAGACCAACAGTGGAAAGACTTACCAGCCTCTGTGTTTCCTCCTTCCTACCTCGCTCCTTCCTCTCCTCAAAATACCCTCCACACAACATACTCAAAGATGACATAGACCCTGAGGGAAATTATTTTCCTCAGAGTTTTCTGTGTGGAAATAATGCAAAAATGAATATATATAGTATCATGTCAGTTACAAACATTCATCGGATTAAAGGCTTATTTACGAATATTCTCGCTTAACATTTTGTTTCGAATGGATTCGCTCTTTTTGAAAGTATTCCAAAATAAAATAGTATATGTTTGAAAGCGGATAAAACACTCTTTCAGACTTGTATTTTATACTAGCTGATGTGAACCCGGCCTTGCACGGGTACAAAAATTTATTTGACAGCGAAAGTAACTATTTCCAAATAAAGAAACATTCATATGAATATTTTATTTTATTCCAAACTTTTATTTTTTTAAAACATATGTTAATCATAAAGTTCTTAAATTTATGCTAACCAAAAAAAACTTCTTCTTTTCAATAAGCAATCGGCGGCTTACCAGAGTGTTATATTTATGGGCTAACCTAAATAAAACATGGCGGGTTCAATGTTTATCATACTAATTTTAAAACGTTATAGCAATAGTTTTACATATTGGATTTCTTTCAACTACTTTCTAAACCTTCGCGATACTAATACAAACAAACAGTGCTATTTTCAACGAAACCGGTCCAGTAATTTTCGAGAACATCCAGGACAAACAAACAAACATACCTTAATTTTTATGTATTGTTATGTATTGTTATGTAACGAAAAGATGGCCCTGAGATGAGTTCTAGCTACTCGTCTTGGCAAATGAGCCCGGCAAGCAATCGGACCATCTCCCTCCATAATTAACCAATCAAGCGACTTTGCGCCTAAAACAAACCAATCAAATCAAAATTAACAAGCAGCAGAGCAGCAGCAAGCAGCAAAATTAACGCGAGCGCCTCGGCAGCTCGGCGTCGTTGCTTGCGGCCACTTGAAACGCATCACTTCCCGTCTGGAGCCCGAAGAGATATCTCTCAGTTATCTCTGCCATTTTTGTTACTAGTTATTTACGGCCAAGTACTGGGCATGCGGATTGAAACCCGCAGCTAGACTTGCCATTTACTGTCAAAGCACTCAACATGGTGCCTTACTAATTAAAAAGCCCATTAAACTCAGTGTGAAGATGTCCGGCCTTGGCGTCATTCCCAGCAACCCCCGCCAATTGACCAGATCACTCCATGTAAGCTGATTTTCCATCTCTCCTTAATGTGTTGACTAAGCCCGTGTTACATTTGCATAACCCGGTTAGAGATTCGAATCAGAAAGAGAGATATTACAATAGAATCATACCTAGATTAAGACCTTTTTACTAACTACTCGATTGTTCTTAACCTACCATGTTTGTCTGAGCTTAGAATAAACCCCGAGTATGAAAACACTTCCTTATACTCATTTAACGTAGAATTAGAAACGCCCTCAACCCAATTATAAGATTGCGATCAATCCGCGACCCTGTACGATGAGAAGCTGATGCCCCTGCCGATCTGAGCTAGGCTAATGTCTGGAGCAGACTTCACATCTAAGAGGCCATCTCCAGAGTAAGTCCTGCAGATTGTAATTGTCTCCCATAACTTCCCCTGTAACCCAACCTTCCTCCTCTCCATCCCTTTATTTACACAACACTGTCACCCAACGTGGCTTTCATTTTCCCCATCCTGGCTTTCCTACCTAACCTTCCTCTTTCCCATTTCCCCTCTCCCTGACATTCCCATTTACACAACAGTATATAGATATATGTAGTTAAAAATATTAATTATATTTAGTTTCTTCACTTTTTATTTGTTTCATATAAAAATGGTTAATGGAAAGTTTAAACAATATGTTTCGTATGCTAAATGTTGTTTCATAGAAGTTTTTCAGATTATTTGAGAGCGTCAATGGTATTTTTTAAAACACAATACAAAATCTTGATGTTCGCTCTTTGTAACATTTTGTATATCATATATCTGACTATTATATAAAAGAAGACAGAATAAGTTTAATAACGGCGTGCGACATGGTGGCAGATATGCCACTACATGACGGTACTTACATTAATGTTTCGTGGCTACTGAAAAAAAGAATTTATAAATCACTGTACATTTTATTATATATATATTTTTTAGTTATAGTTAAACTTAATTACAAAAAATATATTATTATTTTATTATGTTATATTATTACAATGTTCCTTTTTGGTTTCGATAACGCCTTAGAAATTCGCCTTAATTGTTTTTGTGTTTAATTCGTAGAACCCCATTTAAGTTTTTTGGACGTTCAATCTAAATCAAATTTAATAATGACATTATTACCTTCTGGAAGTATTTTATTAATGTGACAGCTGTTTCGGCTTTAATTCTTTGAAAATGGTTTCAAACTGTGGTGAAAAAGTTTCGACGTTTCAAACAGTTGGAAAATGGCCTTGAACACCCACACAGCTGTCACAATAATAAAAACTAAAATACTTGCAGAACTTAAGAATGGCATCATTAAATTTAATTTATATTAAATTACAAGAAAAAAAAAGCTCTAGAAATGGCCAACCAAAAAATATGTGTTGTGTTTTATTTTTGAATATGTATGTTTTTAATGCGATATGTTTTATTATAAGAGAACAACATAATAGCGGAAAAATAACCATGATAAAAGAGTTTGTCGATTTTAAATCTCCCTTTTCGTATCTTGATTTCACCTAGTATTATTTGTTACTTCACGTACCCCCTGTTTCCTCTCTGTATCTGAAAGGCGGACATTTGAATGAACGTGGTTGAACAATGCCGGCAATACGATAAATCTTTTGTGCTCATGATGTTCAAGTTTACAAAGTAATATGCATTGTGACGTGGCATCAGATAATATGTATTGTGACAAAACTTTTTTGAAGGTTTTTGTAAATAAAGGTAAGGATTACCTACCTATATGATGCGGCTACCACCCTGATAGACGATCCCTTAATGTTGTTTAATTTAATGTTATTTTATTAATTTTCTTTATTTTATTTTCATTTTCTTTTTCTTTTTGTACATGTTAATATTTTTATATTCCTAGTTTTACTTTTTTTATGTACCATATCTCATGTAATATGGCAAATTGGGTTTGCACTATCCTCCTAGTCCTGCTGGATTAAAAACTTAAATAAGTAATATACTATATTGCCGTTTTAATTTAGATAACAACTTAAGTGAAAACGTTAAAAAACATGACTTGTCCAAGACTTTTTTGAATAGGTTTTTTTCTAAATGTCTCATTTTTAGAATGCTGTTAAAATGATTTACAAAAAAAAATAAAACAAGAAAACAAAATCTAACAAACTAAGGAAGTACATCACCCCTTCACAATTGATGTCTGCAGCATGGGAACGTTTTTCCAACTCGCTTTTGGAACGATCTACCATCATTCTCGTTCTCTTCTTATTCCGGACCCCTTCAAGAGACGCGACAACAAATACTTTTCTCCGTCCCTTCCTTAACCAGCCTGGTTTTTCAGACTACAGACAGAGAAACTCTAGTGAGGGATCACGTAAATATAATTATAAACATATTAGAAATTATTTATGTATTTTTTTTATTAATAACAACAACAAATTACATAAAATCTAAAATCATGTCCTGTCTCGAAATTTATAATCATTAACACATAACGCCTGGTGATAGATCCAAGATAAATCAATGCACGTATGAATCGGCACACTTTTAAATTAATACTTCCCACAAAAAAGAACTAAATATAAAAACTAATCTTGCCTAACCTATAAAAAAATATATATTTATATATTCATAAAAAAGTACATACATATATTAGTGTAAGGTATATGCAATCCTATATGTAGGATTATAAAACTTCCAAAAAAACATTATTTATAACCTAACCTCTATTTATACACTTAAACTATATCCTAAAATCTGACATCCATATAACATCATTATTCTTATATTAATTTTTCTTCAACTATTCTTTTCTTTCTCCATTTTTATTTTTGTTTACGTATTAGAATTAAGCTTACTTAATTATTTTTTAAATCTACTGTTAATTTTAAAAAATCATTACTTTATTATTTAACCATGTTATATAATTTATCTAGCTACGTCTGTCTCGACACAGGAATTTCCCAGTGAGACAGAAATTGATCAATCCCTTAAGAGTTATTTTTTATAAAGTTGAATAAAAAAAACTAATGATTGGAATAAGTTAGATTAGGTTTTCGAGCTAGTTTTTTTTCGTACTTTTATTGTCTTTATTTCACTATTAAAAAGTGTGCCGATTTATACGTATATTGATTAAAGATCTATGCATATCTACCAACACCGCTCATTGCAGAACAGTACAGTGCACACACGGCACAGACGCGAGTATTCACATTACACCGTGCAGCACAGTACAGACATAGCATAGACGCGAGTACTGCTGTCAACTGAGCTGTCGACTGAACGTTAGCGTCCGCCACAACACGTTTGAGGATTTTATAATCCTATTCCTATATTTATTAATAATAATAATAATAATAATCGGACCATTTCTATAGCGCCGCTTTTGTGAAAAATCACCTCAGTGGCGCTGTACAAATATTACTTCCTATTCTTATATTATTCTTATATTACGTCTATTACTAATTAATAACCTAAATTTTCTGATCAATTCAATTAAATTATCGTTATCCATCTTTTCAGTTTTAGCAATGTATTCGTCCAATGACACCAGATGACGAAGATGGCAATGGTGACGGTATTTTTTTATTTATTATTATTTATTCATCTATACAATCTTAATGTAATAAAACGGTTATGTTACTATGCCTGTCTCACTAAGAGAAACTGTGTTGAGAGCAGGCAAAGTTCACAGCTTACAATTTACAGTTTACAAAATTTACAAAATTTACAAAGTTTACAAAGTTTATAAAGTTTACAAAGTTTATAAAGTTTACAAAGTTTACAAAGTTTACAAAGTTTACAAAGTTTACAAAGTCTACAAAGTTTACAAAGCTTACAAAGTATACAAAGTTTATAAAGTTTACAAAGTTTACAAAGTTTACAAAGTTTACAAAGTTTACAAAGTTTACAAAGTTTACAAAGTTTACAAAGTTTACAAAGTTTACAAAGTTTACAAAGTTTACAAAGTTTACAAAGTTTACAAAGTTTACAAAGTTTGCAAAGTTTACAAAGTTTACAAAGTTTACAAAGTTTACAAAGTTTACAAAGTTTACAAAGTTTACAAAGTTTACAAAGTTTATAAAGTTTACAAAGTTTAAGTTTACAAAGTTTACAAAGTCTACAAAGTTTACAAAGCTTACAAAGCTTATAAAGTTCACAAAATATACAAAGCTTACAAAGTTTACAGAGTATATGTTCATAATAACTGCACAGGTGCAGACATCACCAGCACGTCAAAATATTCTACTCGACAATCTACGTTACGCTTACGTACGCCGTAATATGAATTTGTTCATAGATAATGTAGGCAACTATTGTTGTCGTGTCTGCACTGTACTGTTCTGCACTGGGCGGTGCTGGTCGATGTGAATAGACCTTTATCCGGTCACGCCTGGTGAAAGTTGCGTCATCCATTGAAAAACCATGCATATAATGTCATAAAGTATTATATTTTGATACAGACACCTACTTTATATTTGATTATTACATCCTAAGCTTCCAAATTGTTATATTATTATACCATTTTTTCTTTTATCTAAAGGAGTGTTTAAATTGTGGTTTTAACTCGAATGTATGTAATTTTTTTTCTAATTGTATTAGGTTTGGTTATTTATTGCATATTTTCTTGCTCTTTTGACATTTTTACTTTACATTTGATTATTTATACCCCTGGTTTATTCTAAATTATGCATATAATTTAGAATAAATGTCTTAAAATGTTCGCTGTTCACGAATATTTTAAGTCATAGTTTTAATTTGCATTTGTATATGTAGTAAATCTGTTATTTTCCAAATATATTCGGTTAGGTTAGTTCGTGTAAATATTATTATTGAATTGAAACAATGAAAACCTTTAACATGTCATTGAGAAAAATACTAATACGTGATTACTCTTCTAAAATTTGGAGGCGAATAATGCTATTTTATGCTTCGACATAAAACTTCGATTCGAAACTATTAGTAAGAATGTCTATTGCCATCTGTGAGTTGATGCCCTTATGTCGATATTGCCTGTTTACATTACCTATTGACTATTTGATACTAACCATTCACTGTCACTAGTAAAACAACAGCTGGACTAACCGATCTAAAAAATAACACTGTAATTATTATTTTTACTTTTTTTAGGAGGCCCTGGGGGAAATAATTTCCCTCGAGTCTGCTATCTTTAGGGATGGTGTGTGGAGGATCTTTTAGAGGATAGGATGGAGTGAACCTGGGTCTTGAAGAGACCCATGCTGTAGGAGAGAGGAAACACAGAGGCCGGCAGATCATTCCACCGCCGAGCTGTTGAACACGAAAACGAGTCGTAGAAGCGACCCGTTCTCATGTGACAAATGTCAACCGTGTTCAAATGTTGGACGCGCGGTTGGCGTGTTTTCTAACTATTCACCGGTGCCGACGAAATCAATGACACTAGTTCCTCAGAGCATCTTCCATTGAAATGCCTGTAGAACAAGGACAACATTCCCGTCTGACGGCTGTGCTCTAAAGATTGCAATCCGTTTCTTAAGATAGACGAATCTAATAAACGGACGGCCCGTTTCTGCACAGAGTCAAGCGTTTTTTTCAGATATTTTGGAGCTCCCGGCCAGAGGTGGCTGCCAAATTCTACAGTGGGGCGTACTTGCGATTTATTTAGGCTCAGCAGTTGTGTGCTTTTAAAGTATCTGCGGGCTCTATACAGTATGGCCTGCTTCTGAGAAACTAACTTGACTCATACCTGAGTGGTCACTTAGGGTAACACCAAGCATATCAATGGAGGGCTCGTTGAGAAGATCACTTCCATCAAAGGAGACTTCCATTAAATTCGTTCCCATTTATAAATCGAATTAAAACATATAATATTTAATGTGATTTTTTACAATGAACATAAAATATTTGTTAGATAAGTACTACAAATAATGATGAAAGCAAATATTGCTGTGGCAATCGCACTGAATTCACGACTCCATGACATATTCTGTACATTAAGGTCCTGAACTTCAAATGTCGCTAAACTTTTATGCTTTACTAAATGTCATACGGCTAAATTACGAAGCCGAAAAACGATTTCGACGAATAGAAAAACCAAAAACGAGGCAACCGCCATAAAATGAATACGGTTTTACCGCGGCTGTAGAAATAATGTCGTTTATGACAATAAACTCGGAATAAAAGTCATTACTTTGGTTTTATATAAGTCGTAATGCTAACTCTTTCCCTAAATTCTTTTGATGTTCATTGTAATAGTTGCTGACCGGTTTTGCATGAGTCTCAAAATCATTATATTATAAAATTAAGAATGAACAATATAACGTCTTGTACAATGACTAAATAGAATACATGAAAGAAGACTTTTCATATCAATAAAACTATTTGTCGAAACGAACAGGAAAAAATGGTGGTCAAAACGGCGGCGACCTCGTACCGTTTCCATGATTACCAATAAGCAGTGGCGGCTCGTGTGTCCGAATGTGTGTGGCGCACACACATTCCTATCACATACTACTAATAAATATAGTTTTAAAAACGAAAAAATATATAAATAGTAATAAAAAAAATAATGTTTAATTTTCTTTTTTTAGCAAAATAAGAAATAATGATATCCTCACTGGGATTTCCCGTGCTGAGGATTTCATTTACAAAATATTAAATTACATTATTTTAAATTAATGTGCTTGATGATAAAAATATAATAATTGTAAGGTGAGGTGTTTTAATAGCAGTTGAGTTAAGTGGTTTCCGTGTTGGTCTGTTTTTAGTGTTAATATATTTTCTGTTTCAGATCTCCCTATTTAACGTATCCAGTGTTTTATTTGATTTTTAAAATTACTATGGCTCTTGTGATTTTTGAAGGATAGTGGGATAAATATCTTAGATATGTAAAAAAAACTACCTTATTTTATCACAATTTCTATTGAGTAATTTTTTAACAAACCCGAAATGAAGATACTGTTATAAATATTATCATAATAGTTTTGCTTTGATCTTTCTTATGTCAGTTTAGAGATATGTTTATTTTTAATCTTTTTGGTATAATTTCTTTGTTTCCTATGAAGGACTATACTTATAAAAGGGTTAGCGCTGGTCTGGCGGAACTGAACTGATCTCATTATTAGGAAGTGGAAACTAACCCTTGTCCCTGGAATTCTCTCCTATTAATATTTTTTTTATACATATTACTTTTGTCAGAACCGACACCGACCTGATTCTTGTTCACTTTCCAATGGGGCACGCATTGCCGGCTGCTGTTCTCCCTGTCTCCTCAGCCTAGCGGCACGCTCCCGCCCATCGAGATTCCCTCTATATCCCTAGGGTCTTCAGGTGTTTCTCACCCCACCTCCCAGATACACTATTCTTAAGGGATACTCCGGGTGACTGGCGCAATGCTTCACTAGGAAGAGTGTCAGAAGCAGGAAGTCGCTTTGCACTGCTCTGGAGGAACTGCCCTGGTTTCGTGGATACGGCTTATTCTGGATAAATTTTGTTTTTGTGTTTCTTGTTTGTTAATTCTTAGGTTTATTGGTGAACTCCCGCATTCCAACTTGGATTATTTCGGTTATCAACAGAATGAGCAGCTAGGGGCTATATTTTGTCATCGTCAGTATCTATACGAAGCAATCTGATGTGCGTTTGTGACTAAACATCTGTGCGAAAGCCGTGAAGGGACACTTGATGGTTTAGAGTCTTTTCAAAAGTATAGATTGGCTTAATTAAAAAATTTGAGTCCGTGACGTGGATCTTGAAGGAGTGACCATAAGTTACTTATACTGAGGTGGGAAAGTGGTGGGTAACCTCAACTGTACAATACATATGTAAATAATGTATGTATATCACGTTTTTCACTTCCCTTTATCATCACTTTCCCTGATTTTGCTTTTCTCTGTTTCGTCTGCCATAGTTACTTATGAAAATTAAATGTTGATTTATTTGTTGAAAATAAAAACGAAATTCAATCATTTATGAGATTTTTACGAAATACGAAAACTTATTTCGTAAAAATCTCAACGTTTGATATTTTAATCTACTCAATGGTGTATTATAAATAAATAAAACTACCTAATTAAATTCATTCGTGATCAAATTTTTATTTTTTATGTGATACCCCCCAAGATTCTCTGTTGCTTCCAACCGTCTGAAGCCAGTGAAACTATGACATACCCAATTGGGGTATGTTGTTAGGCTTAAGGTATTGAGGAGGGGAAGGAGTCGGAAAAGAGAAAAATTAGGTAGTATCTCTCTATTCAGATCTGGTCACCAAACATGGCTAAAACCAGTTCAGTAAAGTTTTACAATCGTAAAGCATTCTTAATACGGATTTAATTTAAAAAAAAAACATTTAATGAACTCAATTTAAAAAAGCAGGTAATTCAATTGGGGGAGACACCAAATAACGCACTTAAATGAAGATATCACAAAAATTAATATACACGTAAAAATTACAAGAACCAAGTGACGCCATGTTTCAAGTTATTTGACGTGACGTTTGCCAATAGGTACTGTCAATCGTATGATGTCATGTAACCATTTTTCCTATTTTTAAATAAGCAAAAGTATTACCCTAAGTTGAACCCAAGAACCTATTTCATAGATTGATGGTTTGGATTTAAAGAAAAAATAAAAACACTATTGGTGTCTTCCTCAACTAAAATACGAGTTTATTTTGTATTTTAAGGTCGTCAGTACCTATCGGCAAATGTCACACTAAATAACTTTTAACATGGCATGTTGCAATTCTTTCGAAATAATAATTTTAGATGGATTATTTACTGTCTCCCCCAACTGAAATAGCGGTTTATTATTGTAATTAAGATCCATTAAATGTTTTTTTAGAAATAAAATGCGAATATAGAATGCTCTATGATTGTAAGAGATTACTTCCATTTCAAGCAACGTTACAATTCTGAATGGTGGTCTTTCACCAGGGCGATACTGACTATTTCTACCACTCTGGAACTTGCGGCAAATATACTACGTATTATTTCAAATAAATAAAAAAATATATAAAATAACACAATTGTAACGTATCGTAATTGTGTGTGATTTTAAAACACCCACTAAAATCTTATTATACGTATGTACGTATATGTGATAACAACAGTAAATTCTGTTTACTGTCATAACTAATGAAATGTTTTTTTGTATGTTTCTTATTATCACTTTATGTCATATTTTATCTTTCCTATTTTTGCTAACACTTTTAAGGAAATGATTAACTTATTTTTTGTTTAAAATGTAAACTTTCACATAAGCCATAGAAATGTGATAAAAAAACTGTTATAATACAAACACACAGGATTTGCCTTTGTGGGATTTTTTTATTTACATATTTAATTTTTATCATATTTTCTTGTATTTTCAAACTGTTTCAAAGTGTAATTATGTAACACAAATTAAAAAATAATAATAATAATAAATAAATAAAATCTATAATAATATAATTTCGCACGCCGGGATTCGAACCCTCCACCTCCGGATTCGTAGCCAAGGATCGTAACCACTCAACCGCGGAGACCGTCAAAGATAAACAATAAAACAATGTACTAAATAGTATTTAAAATGTATAGTACGAAAATTTATAAATATCATTCTACGGGCCAGTTGTTTGTCTAACCGTCACATTTATCATCGACTATCAGCGTCTTTATTAATATTTTCTCATTTCAACAATCCCCAATTCTGACCCTGTCAAGTTAACGTTTGGTTATTTTTGCTGATCGTTATGCTTAACGGTCTAATCAACGCCTGATCAAACAGCTGAACATAATATCTGCCACACCGCTCTAGGGCCGAGAATCAATGGTTAACGGACACTGTTAAAATGTCAAAATGTTCAAAATGGCGATGATCGTCGATTTTTGACGGTGCCAATGATAACTGTGATGGTTGGCCAAACAACTGGCCTTAAGTGGTTTTATATTCATTGATATCTAAAAATATATTTTATTTCACCCTAATGTCACTTAGATCAGTTATTCCAACATTTATTTATGCGTGGGTACTTCCGCCCTGTTTGTTCTTTAAACGTGTATCTAGTTCAGCTTCATTTTATTCCTCGGTGGTTTTATAATAAATAATCTGGTTCTTTACCACGAAATGTTTGTGTTTCCAAATATCATAAAAAAAATTCAATTTGCGTGATGATCCCAGAACTTCATCTTGTACAGTTTATTTTTGTTATTTTCCTGTTGTTTATATATATTTTTTGGTTATTATGTTTTCATATACATATTTGCCTTTAAAACTCATATTGTATGGTAATAATTAACACTTCCGTAATGTGTTGAATTGATAACTCATCGGAGTACAACATAGTTGTTAGGTTCTGAAATGATAATATGTTTGGTTCCTACCTTAATTGCTATTTATCTAGTCATTACCTTCCCAAATCAAACAAAACGTTTTTAAAAATGGAACACTCTTATCCAGAGAAGAATAAACTACTTTTCGAGGAGCATGTTCGGTCTCTACTTCATTCGGTAAGTGTTTGTTTTGCCTTCACCTTTTAAACCTTAAAACTCCCCCTTATTACAATCAACCAAAAGCATCGTTATTATTGTCATTGTTATTTACAGTCCACAACAATTTTATTTGCGAAACCCCATATTTTCGTCTGGATAACATTGTATAACTATAGTTGTATGTTTTATATGAGATTGAAAAAAAAAGTTTATAAAAAACCATGTGAAATATTAGGTTTATAAAAGGTTTGGGTTTTTCACACTCTTTCACATTTGGTCACCATTAAATCGATGATTAATGTCATTTTTAGCTTTTGATCAAGTTGTGATCAGCCAGAAGATTGACAAATTAAGTATTGACATATGAATTTTTTTGATTAAAAAAACCTTTGTAACTTTTTACACTTACTTATTTTATACCACCCCGAAAGTAGTTTAAAAACATAATAGTAAACAGTACCGTCAGCAATAAAACAAATTTCAAGTCATAAATAAAAACAATTTTAGAAAAGAATGGGACTCGCTCCTGAAATCGATGCTATATATACCATGGATTTAGTTTTAATTGTGACAGTCTGACGATGCCCACGATGGGGTGAAATCAGTCTGGTCGAATGAATTGACAGTTTCAAAATTAGAAATAATTACAAGTATTGACCATTATGTTTGAACGAACGAGAATCGCCATTTAACGGAGACCGTTCAAATGTCAAAATATCATAACGGCGTTCTACATTGATTGATGGTCGTCAAACATTGACACATCCCAACCTAAGATTATTTTACGTGTGTTAATTAATATATGTATTAAATTATTCAATGCATTGTCAGTATTCCGCAAAGCTTCAACCGCCCCTGCCACCCCTCCGTGCATCAAAGTGGGTAGTAAAATCCATGTTCAGATTCTCTGATATCTATCATTTACTTGTACCATCGATTCGACCTTCGAAATTTGTACTTATTTTGTGATTTTTCCAATATTGTTCAGTCCATCTCTTGTAATTGAATGTCGAACGCGTCCCCAACAAGGCACATGACGACAAGGCAGTGCGAGTAAATTAGACAATGTCTGGTACGTGATTTGGTATAAAAAGCGGGGGATTTATGGTCCTCGGTGGGATTTGTCGCGCTGGTCCCCAAAAGCGAGTCTGTACTGAGGTGTGATTTTGGGAGCACACTATTTGGAGTGCCTCCGTAATCCAGTAAAATGGGATACTTGTTGACACTTCAATCAATTTCGTGAAATTCAATGCAATCAGTTTCCTTTAGCTTGAAGTATCGTATATCATATCTCCCGATATAATCTTTTTTGTGTTCTGAGTGGTGTGATATACAAAAATTCTTTCCATCCATTGAGATAAATATTGAAAAATAAAGTGATTGGCTGTATCAGCAGTAATCGTCATAATGAACGTCGTTGCATCTTAACCTCGTCCTAAAACGAGCACTCCAGTACCTTATTAACGTACCCGCTGTATTTTCAGTCAAATTTGATAAATACATTGACAAGTTTCCTTTTTGTAATTTGATTTTGTTCTTTCTTTGTCCCCCCATTTCACAATACCTATCTTCAACCCAAATACATACTATTACGAACCGTAGATAAATTCATCGATTTTACAAACCAACTCCTTCTTGGAAATCTCACCCCTTCTGCAATCTTCCTGGAAGATTTGACTTGCATTAGTTACTCTATTTTAAAAACAGAAAAATATCTTGCTATCTTGATATGTAGGTACTCTCCGAAATAAATTCTCCAGAAATTATAAATTTATTATTTCTTAAACACATAAAAATATTTGTTATTTATATAAATATCAATCATAATTTAAGAGAAAATGTCGTTAAGATAAGCCAAATTTGAGAAAACTACGTCACTCAGTCAGAAACATGGAGTGTTATACTTACAGTACGACAACCTCAGCACGAGACCGTTCAGAGATGAGATTTGAGTCTCACTGTGTACTAAAATCATAAACATGGAGTGTTACACTTACAGTACGACAACCTCGGCACGATACTGTTCAGGGATGAGATCGGAGGCTCACTGTGTATTAAAGTCATAAACATGGAGTGTGATACTGACAGTACAACAACCTCGGCACGAGACTGTTCAGGGATGAGATCGAAGGCTCACTGTGTACTAAAATCATAAACATGGAGTGTTACACTTACAGTACGACAACCTCGGCACGAAACTGTTCAGGGATGAGATCGGAGGCTCACTGTGTATTAAAGTCATAAACATGGAGTGTGATACTGACAGTACGACAGCCTCGGCACGAAACTGTTCAGAGATGAGACCGGGGGCTCAAAGTGTATTATAGATCAAGAAGAGTTTTCATATTGAAACAGAGGGTGCGGATAACAAGTATTAATCATGGAACTGGATATAATAGTACCTACATAAAATGGGATTTACAGAATACACATGAGTAACCTAAATGATCAGACTAATGAATCTACTGGCTCTTATTATAAAATTCAACACTGGTACCTTTCTTGGTTTTTTCCAACGTATCACGCACAATCGTTCACTTGAAGCATAGATGGTCTCCGCAACCTGGCATACAATACTGCGGTTTTTTGTATGCATATACGGTTGAGTCTGGTCCATAGACCAGAATTAAGAGACGAGTTTGATGAAGACAACTAAGCATGGGCTCAATGATTTACAATCCACAACGTGGTATGCACATGACCAGCTTTGAAGCAACATATGGCGCTGGAGGCCCTACCAAATCATAATTTTTACAGTGTTTGCCATCATTTAAACAATGCTTTAACTCGACGCATTTTGGGAATTTATACTAAAATTTGGACACCGCTGATCAGTCGTGAACTTCTTTCCGTCCTCCGGAAGTAAAACTAACTCCCTGACAGCGTTTCTAACGCCTACCAATCCCACTGTATATAGAGAGACGCTACATCCGTTCGACGGAGCATTTATTGCCTATGAACTATAATCCACTATATAACAGTATTTTAAACAAATCTGTACTCACATACCTTCCAAAGTATCTTTTACTTATTTCGGAACCGAAGACGACAAGTTTGAACTCAAAAAACAATCTAAATCGTCGTACGACGATGAGCGAATCAAGGCAAATGGTCTTTACATAAACAAATGACCGCACTTTAAGAAACTCCGCATTAGTCATCGCGCGCATTAGTCACACCATTTAAGTATGCCCCCTGATCTGATAGTTTAAGAATTCAAAAGCAATTTTTTACTATCCAGCTTAATTTGACCACAAACAAAAAAACATTTCCTAATACTGGCCGGAACGAAAGGGGTGCGGAAAGGGACTACTATGTGGAAAACTCGTTTTACATACTCTTCGAAATTATCATTTCTGATGAACATGTCTTTGGTAAATAAATAGGTAAAACTTACAAATATTGAAAACATATATTTTTAAAGCTTTCTTCATACATAATGAACTGCCCCCTCTCTTCATTTTGAAACAGATACCAATCTAAACCCAATCTCTCCAAGAATATCCTATCTCTATTCTATCAATTATTATTTTATGTGTTAATTGACACTTCTTCCAACGGAAACCTAGTTTTATGAGAAGTTTCCTTCCGTACTCTCTGCGGCCACCTAAAATTATGTAATCATTTAAGACCATCTGGGGTTTTTTTAACATCGAATTTTTTCTTAGCGTGAATTGCTCCTTACGGAGATTATCAACAACAATGTTCTCCTCGTATGGAAATTGTTTTCCTCTTGGGAGTTGATTTTAATCGATAGTTGATTCACGGTTGCCTCACTGTCTGATTGCTGCGTGTTTAAATGTTGTACGTGAAAAACGGACTTATTCGTGTTCCAGCACAGAACTGTCACCTGCGAGAGCTAGCGATGTACTAATAATACCAGCCCAATCTGCGCGTGGCAAGAGACTTGCGTCTGCGCATGGCTTCTTGCTTGTGGTCAAGCACGTATGAACATACTGTGCGACGTTCCTAACGCTTGATCAGTCCAAAACATCGGTAATCTTTTTGTGCTTCTCCTATCTTTTACTTGACCTTGAGCATCTCAAAAGATCACAAATGTTCTTGGAACTATTGTCGATTTTAATATATTCAAGGCACGTTGTCATGCTGTCTAGACAAGAACTCTATATTCGTATATGAGTTATCCATTGTACCTGGTTAATCCTTGGGTACGGGTTTACGTATTCCCCGAGGGCCGCTCTTCTGGACTTCTGAACGTGAGCTGCTAGCTCAGCCCTTCTTTTGCATACAAATTCGTCATCTTGCATGGGCGTCGTTGTTTACATGCATAATCAAAGGGATTTGCAGATTCTAAACTTTCTCTTACCAAACATGTGTTCACTTGTTAACACCGTGGAAAACACCAACTTCATAAATCTACAGACCTTTTAGTTGTTTTTTCACCCTACAAAGAGTTCCACTACCATGACCAAGTTGGACTATGACACACCCACACTCCTAATTGTTGATTGATTTGATGCATTACTAAATGAAATAGATTTTTTTTTAAATCTAAAGGTTACTTGACTAATACATAATATGTGATAACGTAACATAGATTGAGAGATTTCAAGAAATTTTTTTTTTTAATTATTTATTTATTTATTTTATTAGTTTGGTACAATTAGTAATAGAAACGGAAGCATTTAAAAAAAAATATAAAGCAAAAGTAAGTATATAAGAAAAATCAAATAACATAAGCTAGGAATAAAATCATATACGTATATATTATATATTTTAGTTTACTAATTAAATAAAAATATTATTAAATAAGTTAATATACTAATAATAATAGCTTATAAGACATTTTTGACGTTCTTTGAAATAATTCCTTTTTGTAAATAACCAACTTTGAACACTGATGGTATAAACACTTTAATTTAATTAAATTCCCATCTCCTAGTATCAGTACTCAGTGAGTTGGGCATTTTGGGAGCAATATATGAGAACTGTCGTTGGGGGAGGGCTGTTTTCGTTCAGGGCAATTATGCATTTTAGGTGTGATGAATAGCTGGTATAATTTTTTTATTGTATTTTGTTCATTAAAGCATTTCTCCGTATGTACATAAGAATAGTCTTTATATAGAGCTGTCGAATGTCTAGGATTGAGAATTTATTAAAAAGTGGCTCTGACGAGTGTCATGGGTGACATTTGAATATTATTCTTAGTAATAGTTTTTGAGTTATGACCATGGGTTAAAGAATTCTATTTAGTAAAAATTATATTTCTAAATGGTACGTTTGATGTCAATATTTAAAATATACAGGGTTTTAAAAGACGTATCTAACTTACTTTAACCAGTGATTCCTGACCTTATTAGAAATAAGAAAATTTGACGATATTTTGGTCTTGGGTGACATTTTATTGTTATTATTTTTTTAATTCAATAATTTTTTTTTTTTAAATCTCCAAAAAGTGTTGACGGAGACTAAAATTTCATTTACATGTTTTATTCCAAATATGGTCAGGAATTATTGGTTAAAGTAATTCAGGAACGTCTACCAACACCCTGTATAGTGTATATATGTTTACTGCTTCACGCACTTAACTGTACCAGCGGTAATGTCACTAGTGAAGATTTTGACAATGCTTAAAAACAATTATTTTTTAAATTTAGTTTTCGTTAGTTTCTTCATTCACCGTCTGCAAAGTTAAGTGTTTTAAGCTGTACTTACTACACAATCTGTTATGAAAACGTTTTTTCAGAACATAGAAATTATTTTTTTAAAGGATAGGAAGGAGTGAACCTGGGTTTTGAAGAGACCCATGTTGTAAGAGAGAGGAAACACAGAGGCTGGTAGAAAATTCCACAACCGAGCTGTTAAACACAACAACCATTCGTAGAAGCGACCCATCCCATTCTCATGTAACAAATATCAACCGTGTGCAAATGTTGGGCGCACGTTTGGCGCGTTTCCCGACTATGCACCGGTGCCGAAGGGATCAATGACGCTAGTTCCTTAGAGCATCTTCCATTAAAATACCGGTAGAACAAAGACAGAATTCCCACCTAACACCAAATATTGCAATCCGTTTGTTTAGATAGTTAAATCTACCAAACGGACCGTCCGAATCAAGGGTTTTTTTCAGTTATCAGATAGAGTGGATCAGCTATGAACATCGAGGCCTTTAAATTAATTCTTTGAATATTACGGCTTACACTGGACCTACATTAAATCTCTTTCGTCCACAAAAAACGGAAACAAATGATTGATATTACGAAAAGAGTAAAAAAAATTATCACGAAGAATGGCATGAAACCTATTTTCCAAAAATTTATTTCCTGTCTTTTCGGGGGTGAGGATTGAAATCATGTTCCATATACATATATGTATTATGTTCAGAACCTTAATCCAAAAAAGTGTGGGATCTGAAAATTGGTGGAGGATACGCCAAACATTATATATATATATAATTCCAAGAAGCGTGATCTACCCATGCCGATTTTAAAGACACCCGACGATGCCAGTTTACGTGAGGTTACTATTGACTCCTGGGCTTCAGAAACGCAACGAAATTTTTGTTTGTTCGAAAGATAATTCCGATATCTGAAAATGTTTCGTTTCGATCAATTTTACCAGAAATGAGAAAAAATTGAGCTTACTTGGATACACGAATACATCTAAACACGGAAGGCAGGAAATTTCCCCCTATTAAATAGGACTCGGTCACCCTAACCCCATGGTAAAGTATTTCCTAACATTATGTTCATATTGCAACACAGACATAATATATGTGCATAATATGTTTGCTTATTTAGACACACGAATATTACATTACCTTTCACATTACCAGAATTATTCATTTCTTTCAGTAGATTCCTTTTGTGTTCCTTCACATCCGAAAGCCATTACTTTCTCGAAACAAACTAAGGTCGTGGCGGAAGGCGAAATGAGTGTGTTCCAAATAATGTGCGGAAGATGGCTTTGTGGAAATGTGAACGATTTCCTTGGGAATGCGTAATACGGTAACTGGGCACTGAAATGGAATTCTCTAGATAGGCATTACCGTAGATCATAGGACTATTCGATATATAGTATGAGAACCACCGACTGTCACCGGACTCCGTGCAATAAGGAACTCCAATGAAATATATAATGGCTTTAAAAATATGTATTCATATACGAGTAGATAGGTTCTGAACGCCAATTCTGAATATGTTACTTTTATTAAGTAGAATTTAAAAAATCATTATTTAAAACTGAATAAAAAACCATCTATTAATTGATAAACTAAAGTTTTTAAGACAAGATTTTTGTGCAGCGCAAATTGTTGTTCAATATAAAAATTTAAAAAACTATTATTAGTGAAATAAATTAGAGGATTCCTGAGAAATCCAATTATCAATACGGATATTGTGATAATATTATGCTCAATACTATTATTATTCTTTGAGTTAAAGTTACATAGTTTTATTTTTTATGTGTAGTTATAGTTTCCTATGAATAGAATATAAAATTATGTACGGTAAAGTTCATCCTTGTTTTGACACAAAAACGATCGGCCATAGATTTGGAGCGTTTTGGCCTTCTTTGAATAATTGAAACTTTGAAAATAATTTTACCTGTAGAAACTAACTAATAAAAATAAAAAACGAAATATACTGGTATTTAAGTTTAAACTTATATAAAACGTTCATAAAAAAATAAATACAAAATTGGACTGGAGTTTCTTATTGCACGGACTTTTAAATCGCAGGCTTGTATTTCGTCACCGTGTGTAGTTGGTCCTCGTTTTGGTCAAAAATGATGGCTTGTTCAGTGAATATGAAATAATATTACCGGTGTAATGAACTATAAACAAATTCAATTATATTTCACCAATAGGTACAAAAATGAAATGTATTTATTATTTTCAAAGTTATTTTGACGCACGCCGCCACCATCAAAGTTAGTTATTTGTCGCCCATATGTTTAATTACCAAATAAAAACATTTCGCCTTAATTTATGTGCTCTTTAATTAACGTTTTTTTAGCACCTATGGATTTTAGGCACATGTCATGCTATTGATAGTAAAAAAACACGTGCGGGAATACTTTACCTAATATAAAAATTAAACTGCAGAATGAAAGCCCGGGAAGGATATGACACCTAATGATACCCAAATTACTTATCGTTATTATTGAAAAATTATTTTTTGTGTATCAATAAAAATAAATAATTATGTATTTAAAAAAATAAAGGATAAGAATATCATTTCATGGATTTAACAAAGAAAACATAACATGCATAACATAACATAACAAAAACCAGAAACTCTTCTGTGCCTTTGTAGATCTACAAAAAGCGTACGACCGAGTTGATAGGAAAAAATTATGGAAGGTATTGTCCAAGTATGAAGTGAATACGAAACTCATACAGGCAATCGCGTCTCTGTACGAGGAAAGCGTTGCATGTGTTAGGGTAAACGGTGATTTTACGGAGTGTTTTGACATCACAAAAGGTGTTAAGCAAGGCTGCGTAATGTCACCGTGGTTATTCAATCTATACATGGATAATTGTATGCAAGAATTGAAAGAGGTGGGCTTGGGCGCAAAAATGAGTAGTCTGCAAGTGTGTTGACTGTTGTATGCTGATGATGCGGTGCTGATTGCTAACAGTGTGGAAGATCTACAGTCCCTCGTATCTAGGATGAACGAAGTATGTATGAAGAATGAGCTAATGATGAATGTAAATAAGTTCAAAGTCATGGTGTTTGAAAGAGAGAGTACGAAAACAGTATGCAATATAGTTGTGAATGATGAATACTTGGAGCAGGTCGATGAGTTTGTGTATTTGGGAAGTATGTTTACGAGAGATGGAAAGACTGATAGGGATATTGAAAGAAGGGTGAATGCAGGAAACTCCATTAACGGAGGACTGAACGCGGTTGGCGCTAACAAAAAGTTGTCCAAAGAAGCGAAGCTAGCAGTCCACAATGGAGTGCTGATACCAACCCTTATGTATGGCAGTGAGGCATGGAATTGGCAGAGGAAGGATGAAAGTAAACTGAATGCCGTAGAAATGAGATCTCTGAGACGAATGTGTGGTAAAACCATGTATGATCGTGTGAAAAATATTGAGATTCGTAAAGAATGCAAGGCTGATGTAAGCGTAATGAGTAAGATTAAGAAAGGGACGCTTAGATGGTTTGGGCATGTGGAGCGAATGAACGAAGAAAGGAGTGTAAGAAGAATGTATGACGCGAATGTGAATGGAAGAAGAAGCCGGGGACGTCCGAGGAAGACATGGCACGATCAAGTGAATCAAATACTTGAGTCGGGCCATGTCAGAAGTCGGAATAACAGAAGAGAATGTATGAGACGTTGTATGAATGTGAATGAAGCAAGAGGTGTATGCCAAGATCGAGTTGTTTGGCGGTCCGTCCTTTCTGCCTACCCCTGCGGGGAAACGGCGTGATGGTTAGTTAGTTAACATAACATGCTTCATTCTGACTAAGATTATTAAACATAATAAAAATATAATCAATACGGGTTGTTATGAATAGGGACACACTAAACACGCCCAATCAATCTCATAGAAGCCATGCCGTTAAAATTTAAATTCTTTGGTGTGGTCAAATATGTGCTTTACAATAATCAATATTTGCAAAGCATCTTTTATAACAATATCAACATCTGTGCTAAGTTTCAACTTAGATTTCCCTACCTCAAGGACCAATCTATCACATTTTATACCAGAGGCCACCGGTACAACATGTAACATTAGCGCCGTACATTGGCATCTTACTAGGAATTCGGCGGCAACATAGGGCACTGTTGACAGGCCCGTTGACGGATGGACCCTCTCCAAACATTCTGCCTGAGCCGCAAGAGGAATATCAAGTGCGTATCAGTGTCCCGTCCCCGCCACAGGACTCCTGCAAGGGTGGGCTTTGATTCAAAACTCTGATTAAATGGCCAAATTAGTCAAGCAGGCTTAATTGAATAGTTCAAGTTTATTTCCGAAAGGTTTAGCTTTAGAGTTACTAAAGTACAGCATACGAGTATACCGCCTAACCTTGTAATACCATAAGATGGTTAAATAACAACCATTTTAGAAAAGGTTCCTCGTTTATCAACATGAAGTTCACATCGGCTATAAAAATAGGCCAACAGAATAGTGCAAAACAGTATTTAGTAAACAGTAACTGGTACAAAAGGGATGCAATCAAAATCTATATCCGATAGGTGCTAGTAGTACCACAAAATTGCGCGCATATTAAGTACACAAATAATATTATTATTATGTATTCGAGGGAGAAAGACTCGACAAAATTCAGAGCGAAGCTTAAAACTCGTCTCTCCGGAAAGTCTTATCCGTGAATGTTACAGTTGCAAACCCAATTTACATTTTAAATTACGACATTGTAAATAACTAAACATTTTTAAAATGTTTTCTCTAGTCCTAAATTCAATACATATTTTAAAATAAATACCAACTCTTCTTTAGCCACCAACCTTCTACTAAATGTAATATTAGTAACAAATAAGAATAAAATGGTAATTACTATATCATTCAATGTGCTGTGTTTACTAACGTTGTGCCTTGTGTGTAAAATCATATCTTCCCAAGCTAAAACTATGTAATATAACGTATTAATCTGAACTGACCTACCTGTATCGGTTTTTACATAATAAGATATAGCAATTAACATTTTTACAGCGCTATTGAGATAATTTTTCACCCAGCGCCCTTTGTTTTGCCTAAGTATGTTAAATTCCAAAATGTATGTACGATATATACCTATTTAAAACCATCATGTATGAGCTTATATCAATCAGGTTGCTTTTCCACCAAAATATCCAGTATCTCCTGAATGAACCCATGTTTTTTTTTTTAAATATCTTCCTATATCTGTCTGTGGGTATATAATATGCAAGCTTTGCCTGGAGATATGAATGGTTCTAAAGGCTAACAAGTGCATACTTTCCATAGCGAATAACATAGGCAACCTTCCCACTAGCCTCTTCACCCCTCCCCTTGACAAAATGATGTGCACTGTGTATTTTAAATAGAATTTGTTCAAAATTGTACTCTGGGATCCTCACTCTACCTGGATGAATATTTATGTTAACCAGTCATTTTAAAGAGTTACAGTTTATGATTTTGCAAATAGTAAAATGGGGAATATGGTTTTAAACATCATACCACTTACCTTCTATAATTTATGTCTAACAATCTGAATCCCACTTACCTTCTATAATTTATGTCTAACAATCTGAATCCCACTTACCTTCTATAATTTATGTCTAATAATCTGAATCCCACTTACCTTCTATAATGTATGTCTAACAATCTGAATCCCACTTACCTTCTATAATTTACGTCTAACAATCTGAATTCCACTTACCTTCTATAATTTATGTCTAACAATCTGAATCCCACTTACCTTCTATAATTTATGTCTAACAATCTGAATGCCACTTACCCTCTATAATTTATGTCTAACAATCTGAATCCCACTTACCCTCTATAATTTATGTCTAACAATCTGAATCCCACTTACCTTCTATAATTTATGTCTAACAATCTGAATCCCACTTACCTTCTATAATTTATGTCTAATAATCTGAATCCCACTTACCTTCTATAATGTATGTCTAACAATCTGAATCCCACTTACCTTCTATAATTTACGTCTAACAATCTGAATTCCACTTACCTTCTATAATTTATGTCTAACAATCTGAATCCCACTTACCTTCTATAATTTATGTCTAACAATCTGAATGCCACTTACCCTCTATAATTTATGTCTAACAATCTGAATCCCACTTACCCTCTATAATTTATGTCTAACAATCTGAATCCCACTTACCTTCAATAAATATGTCTAACAATCTGAATCCCACTTACCTTCTATAATTTATGTCTAACAATCTGAATCCCACTTACCTTCAATAAATATGTCTAACAATCTGAATCCCACTTACCTTCTATAATTTATGTCTAACAATCTGAATCCCACTTACCTTCTATAATTTATGTCTAACGATCTGAATCACACTTACCTTCTATAATTTATGTCTAACAATATGTCTAACAATAAGCCAGGCAAAAACCGCTAGACTTTAATGCAAAAAAGTGTCACGATCATCTTCAAAATGTGGGGCTAAATGAGGAACTCCAATGAAAAATATAACGTTTTTAATCATTGAAAATAATATTTACAACTCCCAAATGATTAAAAATAATAAAAAAATTAAAATAAAATTAATAAAAAAAATAATAAAATTGAATAATTAAAAAGTAAAATAAAAACATTCAATTTAATAATTAAAAATAAATATTATTTGAAAATTAAAAAGGAAAAACAATGGAAAATAATAGTTTAAAATATCAATTGAAAATTAAAAACAATAAA
Source organism: Halesus radiatus (assembly GCA_022606495.2). Lineage (NCBI taxonomy): Eukaryota > Metazoa > Arthropoda > Insecta > Trichoptera > Limnephilidae > Halesus > Halesus radiatus. Next base: position 48,167 of record JAHDVE020007721.1, read on the forward strand.
TATTATTCAAAAAGTTAAAATAATTAAAATTAGTAATTACAATAATAATAATGATGATTAATAATGAAAAAATAAAAATAAGGTATTAAAAATAATTGAAAATAACATTAAAAAAATTATTCAAAATAAAATTAAAAATTAAACACGACTAAAATTAATGATTAAAATGAACAGTTTTTATTTTAAATAATAATTCAAAATTAAAAACTTTTTTTTTTAATTTATATAAAAAATAAAAAAAGTATTTAGAAAAAAAAAAATTATAATAATAAAAAAAATATATTGAAAAACGAAAAAATCTAAAAAAAATAAATAAATAAAAAATAATTAACATTTAAAAATATAAAATTAAAAATGTTTAATTATATACAAAAAATAACATTTCATAATTAAAAAAATAATAATAATAAATACAACTAGTATTTAATAATAAAAAATAAAAAATTATTAACATTACAGAATAATTAACATTTAAAAAATTAAAATTTAAAAATAATTATCTTTTAATAATATAAAAAAATTAACATAATTAACATTTGATTAAAAAATGATAGCACAAATTATTTTGCAATGAGGTTTCTGAGCTTCAGTGAGTTATTCCATAATTGAGTATAAATCCTGGACATTTCACTAGAGAGAGCAACTTTAAGACACATTATCACATAACGTTGCCGTGACAGATGGAACCTTGTTATTCCAAGGGGTCGACATGTAGAAAAATGAACAGACGTCCCATATTAATAAAAATCGGATAGGTATATCCGAGACACAATCTAAAGATTACAAGTAAATTCCGGTAGGATCTTGTAGCCATGATAAAAATGTAGCTGCCAACATATGGGAATTAAATGAAGATGATATTAGCAGTCCTTAGAAATCGAAGAATGATAAGGACAAAAATGACAGAACGAATTGGGGTAGCTGTGGCTCAGTGGATTAGAGCACAAAGTCCCGGATAGACCATAAAGTCCTGGGTGCGAGTCCTAGTTGTTACCGTTATATTTTTTCTTTTCTGTTTGAGAGTTAGGTTGTTAATATTGTCTTTAATGATTAAAAATATATTATTAGAGGTTTATATGCTTCAATAAATTACTCCAAAATTGAAAAATATAACGACATAAAAAAAATCATGCAGAGCAGTAAAAACATATAATTAAAGGCAGAATTTATAAATCATTATTTAAAAGTGTATAAAAAGGCATCTCATAAAAACACCTGTTATGTTGATACCATTGCATTCAGAACATCTGACGTATTCTATTTTTATATCTGTATGGAAATTTTTAATTGTTGAATTTAAAAAAAGATTTAAATACGTGTTTATTAGTTTTGGAGACATTTTAACTTAATTGGGGGTTTTGTCTTTTGAAACCTTATACATTTTCCTAACTACCCGTGAAGAATTCACAGATAAATAATTTGTTGTATTGCTTGAGTTAGCAACCTGCAAAGTGATGTTTGGGGCCATTTTTGAGCACTGGCCCTTAAAAAGAGTAAGATCATTCCATTTTTATTTTAGGAAACATTTCTGTAATGGTTTCTGATTGTTTGGTGATCTTTTGTTATCCATTCTTTTCGTTCGTTTTTTTTTGTTTGCTTAAGAACAGTATAAATATCTAACTATTGTGAAATTATTGGGAAGCCAGACATTCATCATCAAGTCGGACCTAATTTTTGTTACATGTAATTTATTTGTAATTTTCTTTCAATACTAAATATAATTAACATGTCTTTTATAAAAGTATTATTCTGTGAAGGAACAAAAAATTCGATCTGTTTTTATTAATTGCACGTGCCATATTCGCATGTCGATTTTCGTACCCCACTAAACCTCGGCTGATATCAGATATCTTCTCGGGGCGATGGGCTTCCGGATACCATTTTATTTTAATTTTTTTTATGGGAAATAAAACAAACACAAAGGAGCCATGAATATGTATTTATAAACAGTTTAAATAAAAGAAGAGCAGAAATATTATTTGAGACAAATAAATCATTGTTTCTCTCCAATATGAGCAAATGCTTGTACTTACTTAGCATTAAAAAAAATACATAAATTACTTATATGTGAAATGTATTTTTCTGCAAAAATTGAACTTTGTCAAAAATCATATTTCTCTTCTCCTTCTTGGGGATGCCAGAGAGGCATCTTGTGTGGTATTTACATTGTTTGTTCGTTTTTTTAATACGTTATTATTATTTATTTCCAATCAGTTAAAGGATGCAATCTTCCCAACAAGCCATCCATTGATATGCTCGGTGTAACCAAAGTGACCAGCTCAGGTATGGGGTCTCCATCGAAGCCAGCGTAAAGTTAAAGCCTCTCAGAAGCTGGGCGTATTGTACAGAACCCTCAGTTACTTTAATAGAACACAACTGCTGACCCTATACAAACCACAAATGCGCCACACTGTAGAACTCGGCAGCCACCTCTGGTCGGGAGCCCCAAAATAATCTGTCCAGAAACGAGCGGTCCGTTTAATAGATTGTCTTTGTTCTACCGGTATTTCATTGGAAGATGGTCTGAGGAACTATCGTCGGCACCGGTGAACAGTCGGGAAACACGCTAAAATTTTAAAACTTGCCAAATATGTATTCTCCTACTTCTAATGATTTTTTGCTTTGCTTATATCGACAAAACCAAACTGAATATGCATTGCTATTACCCAAGCCACAAAGGATCTCAAATTGCATTCGTGAGTAGGTTATCATTTCTATTATATATATATATAAATTAATGTTTGTCTGCCTTTCTGTCCTATATTTTCTCAAAAATTACTGTATCGGTTTCGCTAAAAACAGCACAGTTTGTTCTTATTAGTGCCGGAAAGGTTTAGAGAGTAGTTTGAATGAAATCCATAATGAAACACTTGATATAACGTTTTAAAATTAGTATGAAAAACATTGAACCCGCCATGTTGCATTGAGGTTAGTCCATAGATTACATATTCAAAAGAAGAAGGTTTGTTTTGGTAGAATATTTTCGAAATGAAGAAAACAAGTACCTACTTAAGAACTTTATTATTTAGATATATTTCAAAAAAATAAAATTTGAAATTCGACTGAAATAAAATTTTCAAATGAATGTTTCTTTTATAATTTCTTCACACGATTGGTAATCACTTTGAGGCGTCATTATTAATAAATGAATTTAAAAATATAGTTAGCATTCACCACTTTATAAATATACATTGATATCTACATGTTTCGAAAGCGATGATTTCGTCGTCGGGAATACGGGAATATATTAATACTAAAAAATAATGTCAAGTATGAAAAAATGATAAAAATAAGAATAAGTAATTAATTTATATTACAAATTAAAAATAAATAATAATTATTAATATTAATATGAAAACAAATTCAAGCGGCAGCTATTTTTAAAAAAATATTTGGTTACGTATTAAATTTTATTCACTATTAACGCTTCTTCTGATTTCTAAAATTTCAAATTGTATACCGGTTGTATTTGTATGATAATTTTTAATCCTTTATTTGCTCCTTTTACAGAAAAGATATGTCGCATACGGAAATGTAGCAAATGGTTCGATGCTGAATGTCTCAAGAAGAAGAAGGAAATGCGAAAATTAGAGCGACAATACAGGAAGCATCCAACTGGTAGCAATCGTCAACTATGGATTGACGAACAAAAATCATACAGAAAAGAAGTGGCACAAAAAAAGTCAATTTTTTGGTGTGATCAAATAGATTCGCAGAAGGACCCGCGAAAGCTCTGGCAGCACTTAAAAACCGTTTGTGGAGAGAACAATGCCCCGACTGACTCCTCTCTTGAAGCGGCTCCTCTAGCAGCTTACTTTAACAGTAAATTTCAAAATATAAGAGCCCTTAGTGGAGCGGGGTCACCTTCCATAACTGCACCAAGACCACTGTCTGGTGATTTCATAAAATTCTCAAATGTTACAATAGAGGATATAACACGGGCTATAATATCTTGTCCGAATAAGCAATGTGCTCAAGATCCTCTGCCTACCTGGCTCATAAAAAAATGCCTCCCTGATATAGCGCCTGTAATTACCAGCATTATTCAGAGGTCTTTAAAAAATTCACTTGTTCCCGGCACACTTAAAAAGTCACTAATAACACCAATACTGAAAAAAACAAATCTTGATGCTGACAATGCGGATAGTTACAGGCCTATATCTAATTTACCCTTTCTTGCCAAATTGCTAGAGAAAATTGTAGCTAAACAATTAGTGGGGTATTTGAACTCTGCTGGTTTGTTTGCGAAAAATCAATCAGCCTATAGACAGTTTCATTCAACAGAGACTGTTCTTTTGCGGATCATTTCAGATCTGATTCTTGGGATGGAAGCAGGTAAAGTGGGTTTAGTGTCCATCCTTGACATGAGTGCTGCATTCGATACGGTGGATCACAGTATCCTACTAAATGTGCTCGATACCGAATTTGGCGTTCGGGGTGATGTGCTAAAATGGATGACATCTTACCTGTCTGGACGAATAAGCTCAGTAATTTTCAATAAATGTACTTCACCTGAATCTCCAATTGAATTTGGAGTTCCCCAAGGTTCCGTCCTGGGTCCCATTCTCTTTATTTTGTATACAAATCGTCTTGAACGCCTCATTCACTCGGCTGGCTTTGAATCACAGGGCTATGCGGATGATCGTATAATTTTCAAGTTTTGTTCTCCGGATGAAAAACACATCTTAAAAAATGAGGTTGTTGACTTTATTGACACAGTATCAAGTTGGATGTCTGTTAATAAACTTAAACTTAACCCTACCAAAACAGAGTTCATTTGGATATCTTCTCCCGGAAGACAGGACCTTCTTGATTTCAGTCCGATTCAAATTCAGGGCACTGATATCATTCCTTCTAAAGAAATCAAATTTCTTGGTTTCACTATCGACAGTTGTCTAACTCTTGAGTCGCAAATCTCAAAGGCGGTAAGTTCTGGCTTTTTCCATCTTAGGCAGATAAAATCAATCAGTAGATGCCTTCCCTCTGATGCAGCTAAAACACTAATAAATTCTTTTGTTGTTTCACGTATGGACTACTGTAATAGTGCATATGCTGGTCTCCCCCAGAAACAACTCAATAGGATCCAGTCTGTCTTCAATGCTGCGGCGAGAATTATATATAGTGAGCCTAAATATTGTCACATAACTCCACTTCTAAGGGATCGCCTTCATTGGCTTCGATGCCCTGAAAGAATAGAATTCAAGATTTGCTTAACAACCTTCAAAGCACTCCACGGAAAGGCACCAGCCTATATATCTGAACTCTGTGTCCGACAAAACCCAGGTGATAGACAGCTTTCTTTGAGGTCAGCAGATTTGAATGCTGCTAACCGATTAGTTGAACCCTCTCGGTCAAATAAACCCGTGTACTATGATCGCGCTTTTTGTATATCGGGCCCGGTCATCTGGAATAAGCTTCCCCCAAATATTGCTAACATTCAGAATTTAGCAGAGTTCAAACGGGTATTGAAAACAAAATTATTCAAAAAATCCTATCCGACATAAAACATAAATTCATGTGCGTAGAAACATAATTTCAGGACATTTTTTTCTTTCTTTTTCTTTTTCTTTTCTTTCAATCCTCCATAGCTTATTTAGTTGCGGTTTTCTCTCCTTGTTATTTAATTTCATTAGTATTCAGTGAAAAACCATGTATATAATTTTCTCTTGTTATTTGTACCTACTACATATTTGATTATTTACACCATTAGTTTCTAAATTGTTATTTTATAATACCTGCTCATGAATATTGTATGTCATAGTATTAATTTGCATATTGTATATATATTATAATAACAGATATACTATGTAGTATATCTGTTATTTTACAATTAGGTTAGGTTAGTTAGTGTAAAGCGCACTTGAGGTGAACCTTCACAAAACTGCGCTATAGAAATTAACTCTTATTATTATTATTATTATTAAATGAATGAATGGTTTCTAAAATCTGATTTTCAAATTCAGAATTGTTGTTATTATTTAAATACCTCAGGTATTCCTTGACGCTAATACTGAAATTTCTAGAAGTCTTTCCTAAAAAATGGTTGCAATCATTACAAATTTAATTTATGTACCCCTGATTTATTTTACACATTATATTTATATTTGTTATTCAAAATTAGTAAAAAAAAATATTATTAGTATAAAAAGCTGGTTGGATAGTATTTGGGGTGTTTTTAATTATTAAATTTAAGGTATTATTATTATTAAAAAATATTTTACTCCACTGTTTACTAACGTCATTTAATCATTTTTTGTCTTTACTTTTTGTTTATCATATTAACTTTAAATTTAGTAATATAACCGTTATTTATTGCAATCTGTTAAATTATATTTAATTCATTGATAAATTATTTTTTGATAGAGGTACACTAAGCATGGAATGAAAAACTGATTATTTTTGAGCAAAAGTGATTAGAAGTATTATGTTTACCGATGTCTGTTTAAGTATCTTTACGATATATATTAAATTGAAATGTATTATTAACAATAGAAATATTTAAGTCTTAGAAATTAATGCTAAAACTTTAAAATAATAATAATAATAACAAAGCATTTATATAGCACAGTTTTGTGTTGATTCACTTCAAGTGCGCTTTACTATAAATAAACTTAAAAATGATTAAATAACTCCATTCAGTGGTATCCTACAGTGCTACTTTTACATTCTATTTATACATTCTTAACATATTACATACATTCCTGCTTATTCTTAATACTACTCCTACAGTACTCCTTAGGTGCATATTCATAAAAATTACAAAATATTATGCAGTATACATATGGCTATACAAAAATAACACATTCACAATATTACTACAAAAATAGTAACATTTTAAGACAGGAGTCGGGTTATGTTCAGCAATAACGGACTTCACATTAAAAAAAAATATATATATACGGAGGAAACCGAAACCAAACAACTACCAGAGGCTTGAGGAAATGACTTTTTATAATAAATTGAAGGGAAATTAAAATTTATAGACAGTAGGATTTTTTTAATAAATTTGTTTTTAAAGCCCGTTTAAATTCAGTCAATTTCTGGATATTAGTAAGAGCATTTCAATTTAAATTTTTTTTTTTTAAAACAACATTATATAACTTATATAAATCCTGTGACAAGTTCTTAGGAATATTCGATGAATTTAATAATTTATTCATAATAATTTTGCATTCATCTAGCGGAACACTTGGAAATAAATTGACTAGATCAAATGATACTAAAATTGCATTATTATTAATGTTTCTTTGTTTAGAGATAGTTACTTTCGCTGTCAAATCAATTATGGCACCCAAACGACAAGCAAGAATTCACAACGTCATTAATTTATTCCAAAAAATAAATATCCCGATCTAGGCCGGGTGTACATCAGCTAGTTATGCAATAAATAATACCCAATATTATTACAATTACATTGTAAAAATAAATTACAAGGCCAATGTAAATTTTATAAAGGTTGTTCAAGTATTTTCGAATGTCAAATATTTATATTTCATACGTAACGATTGGTTTTTTCTTGCCCTTAAAAATGTTCGGTCGACCAACCTGTTAAAAAAGCGTAAAAATGGCGCATCTCCCTCGTGTTTTGGCAGAAGACCATTATGAATAATGAATTCCAAACCATTTATTTCAATATATCGGCTACAGCTAGGTGAAGGAAGCAAAATGAACAAAATTGAAAGAAGACCTACGAGAATAATTTCAGAAATACTTAGAAACAAGCCAGAAGGACGGGATATTTCAACGAAGTAAAAAGGTACTCATCCATTACCAATTGTTAAACTTCTTCATTGGCTCTTTTAGGCCAAGGGGTTATTTTACGGGTCATTGTGTTGTGTTCCTAGATCACTGGTAACGAATGGAAGGCAGTCATTAGTGAAACATCCAACGAACCAATACATTCTCCAGCGAATAAGGTTTTAAAACGCGAAAAGTGAATCAGTCGATATAAGAAATTGATCGCTGAAACAAAGAAGAGACATAAATTTTTATTATGGTTAAACAATGGGTTTATAAGAACGTGAATGAGGCATGTTCATATATCAGTATTTTATTTATTTATATATGAACATTTGTTATCGGCTGAAACACCTGTGCTGAGATGGCAATTTACAGGGGTGGTTTTTCAGCTAGGATATTTAGATGACAAATAGATTAGTAAATTACAATTTAATGAAAATAATAATAGTTTTATTTAAAGGTATAAAAGCATTTAGAAGCTGACATGTTTATTGGAGGTGATCAATGATCTTACTTTTAAAGGAACTTTTGTTTTGCGTATTGATGCATTAAATAAACTTTTTTCATGCGAATACCGCACAAGAGTCCCAAATCTCCGGAATCGGTGGGGACTATGGCATACCCAAATAGGATATATTTTAATTTTGGTGAAGAGAGTAAGAGAGGTAAGGAGATAAGGAAGAGGACGGTCGTAAAGTACCTGGCTACTTAAATCTGGGCACCAAATACAGATAAAGTGATTTAAAGCTACGTTGCGATTCTGTATGGTCGTCATTCACCAAGGCGATGATGAGAGTATCTGCCACTCTGGAATGTGCCTCAAATATATCATTTGTTATATTATTTTAATTAATTGGTAAATAACGTATGTCTTAGTGCGAATGCCGGGATTCGAACCAGCGTCCTCTGGATTCGTAGTAATATAATCGATGAAGGTGAAATGTTATTTTAAAATTATTTTTGAGTTGATCTTGTCAGTATTGTTTGTTATGTAACGAAAGGTTGACCCTGATATGAGTTCTAGCTACTCGTCTTGGCAAATAATCCTGGCAAGCAACCACATCATTTCCCTCCATAAATAAACCAATCAGGCGATTTGAGCGCCCAATTTAACCAATCAGATCATAAATTAACGAAACAGGAGCATGCGACACGAGCGTCCACGGCGGTGTGGGACCGCTCCTGGCCGCGCTTCACACTTCCCGACTGGAACCTGAAGAGATAACCGCCTCTCTGAACTGCGTCTCTGAAAAAGAGGCGGCCATTTTTGTTATTATTTATTTACGAGTAAGTACAATGCAGGCGGGCTGACACCCGCAGCTAGACTTGCCTTTTGATGTCTAAGCACTCAAGTAGTGTCATTAAACTCAGTGTGACGATGTCCGGCCTTGGCGTCATAGCCAGCCACCCCGCCATTCGACCTGAACACATGTAAGCTGAATTCCCATCTGCCCATAATGTGTTGATTTAATCCCTTGTTTCATCTGCATAACTCGGTTAGAGATACCAATCAGAAAGAGAGAGAGATTACAATAGAATCCTACCTAGATTAAGACCCTTTTTTTACTGTCTACACGATTATTCTTAACCCATCATGTTTGTCTGAGTTGCAATAAACACCGAGTTTGAAAACACTTCCCTGTACTAATTTAACGTAGAAATAGAAACGCCCTCAACCCAATTATAAGATTGCGAACGATTCGCGACCCTGTATGATAAGAAGTTGATGTCCCCTGCCGATCTGAGCTAGACTAATGTCCGGAGCAGACTTCAACATCGAGGAAACCACCTCCAGGGTAAGTCCTGCAGATTGTAATTGTCTCCCATAACTTCCCCTGTAACCCAACCTTCCTCTTCCCCGTTTCCCCTCTCCCTGACACTCCCAGTTTACACCACATTGGCTTTCCAACTTAGGGGCTTTCCTCCAACCTAACCTTCCCCATCCCCTTCCCTTCTTTACACAACATGTTATAAGGTATATATTTAGTTGTTTAAAAAGCTGTGTATTTTATTTTCGACATTTTTGTTTACAGCGAGGTAAATATTAAATAGATATTGATATTTGTACAATTATTCATCACAGATCGAGTGATCTAGTTAGAAAAATACTGACCAATGTTGACCAAAAATACCGGAAAAAAAATTGCTTGTGTATATGACAAAAATAAAAATAATAAAGATTTTTCACAAAAAACGGCGCTACACAAATCATTAAAATTATTAATATTATTATATATATGTACATCTCTAAATAACTAACTATCCATCTCGCCGTTTCCCCGCAGGAGTAGGCAGACAGGACGGACCGCAAAACAACTCGATCTTGGAATACATCTCTCGCTTCATTCGCATTCATACATTCTCTTCTGTTAGACGACTTAGACATGGCCCGACTCGAGTATTTGATTTACTCGATCTTGTCATGTCTTTCTCGGGCGTCCCCGGCTTCTTCTTCCATTCACATTCGCGTCAAATATTCTCCTAACACTCCTTTCTTCATTCATTCGCTATACATGCCCAAACCATCTAAGCGTCCCGTTCTTTATCTTACTCATTACGCTTTCATCAGCCTTGCATTATTTACGAATCTAAATATTTTTCACACAATCATACATAGTTTTACCACATATTCGCCTCAGAGATCTCATTGACAAAATTGTAAAAATGTAGATATTATGTACAAATTACAATACATCTAACCTATGTACATGTGTTCCATTTTAAGTTATATAAACAAATAAATAAATATCCCTTAAAACCACGGTATAGATAAACCTATGGAAGTGTACTGTGGCCATGTCCGTTTACCTGAAGTAAGGTCAATTCTCTCTTTCTTTGAGGATGAAATATTGTCAAAATTTGAAAATCTTTCTTGAACATAAAATGTAATCAATTTCATAGGCCTGCCTGATACCTAGAAGTCGCAAAGTTTTATACATAAATTGGAAAATTAATTATCTTTTAAATCAATATAAATTACTCTGTTTATTGTGTTCACATTTAATTTGGAGTACTCTTTTTTATGAAATGAAAAGGGCATGTTTTTTTTAAACCACTGCTTAATATATAAACATCAACATCTTATGCAAAGCTTCCCAAAGGATACATAGCATACTGAGAAGTAATGACAAGAATAGTTAAATCCTAAACAGAAAAAATAATAACGTAATAAGAATAGACAAATTACAAACATAATCAAAAAATAAAACAAGGGATGAAAGTAGGTAGGTAATTTATGAAAAATGTAAAAGAAATTGAAAAAATATGCATTAAAATGATTCTAAAATACGAAATAATAAATATATGTTAGAAATTTAATAATTTATTTTTTTAAACTCTTTTAATTTAAAGTTTTTTTTAATTTTAATGATTATTATTATTTAGTCTAAAAAACAGTCATAAATAGTTTGGTTATGCCTTCCAAATGCGAAACAGCTATCACATGTAAAAATAATTACCTCGCAGTACTTTTTTTAACTAAACCACTTTTTAAACTACATAATAATTAAAATATGAATTAAAAACTATTTTCTAATCACCACTTTATTAATACATACATATCAACATGTTTCTAAAGCGAACCTTTCCTCATCAGGAATATGCAGAATACTTAATGTAATTTTAAAAAAAGTAATTTTTTATATGAATACCACACAAGAGTCCCAACTGCTCCTAACCGTCAAGAGCCAATGAGACTATGGCATCCCCAATCGGGGAATGTTGTGAGGCTGTGCTATTAAGGCGGGAAAGGAGAAGGGGAAGAGGAAGGTGGGGAAAAACCTGGCTATTCAGATCTGGTCACCAAACACGGCTAAAAGCCATTTCAAGCAACGTTTCAATTCTGAATGTTGATCTTTCACCAGGGCGATTCTGGGAGTATCTTCCACTCTGGAACATGCGCAAATATACTCTATATTATTTTGAATGAATTGTGAAACAACACAAATTAATTAAATAATGTTTACTTGCGCACGCCGGCATTTGAACCCGCGACCGTCGGAATCGTAGTCGAGAGCCTTACCCCTCTACCTTGAAGGCCGTCTAGTAATGTCAAGTGTACACAAACGATAAACATAAAACACAATAATGTAAGAATAGACAATTTATAAACATAAACTATAATATATTAACGTAGTATAGTATAGAATAGTATTCACGTGTATCGTTGAAATTACTATTTTTTATATTTTGTATATTCCGGATGAGGAAATCTTCGCTTTGGAAACATGTCGATATGTATATATTAATAAATTGGTGATTGCTTAGTAATTTTCAATTCATTTATTAATAATAACGCCACAAAGTGAATACCAATCTTTTAAAGAAATTATAAATAATCATTTTCTATGTATTGGAATAACTTATCGATGCTTATGAACCTCATTGTAGAACAGAAAATAAAAATGCATCAGTTGCATCTGGGAATGGTAATATTGGTGTAATATTAAATTTGACATATGATATCAATAAAAATGACATAAAATAATAAGGTCTCATTAGCTCAGTGGTTAGAACATTGTCCCGGTAAGACAAAGGTTCTGGGTTTCACTTCCCGATCCGACTGATGCCTTTTTTGTATTTTCTGTGTCATTCTCTGTTTAACATTTCGTTCATGGATTGTTAATATTATCTTATTCAATAATAAATTACTAATATTTATTATTGAAGTGTTAAAAACTTTAAAATAAATTACTCCTATAGGTTTTTTCTGTCGAGTGCTCAAAACTTATTGCGATATGAGGTATTTCATGTCCTTCCTTTATTATTCTTCTGTACATAGTTAACCATCGAAATAATGTATTTTTGTAGCGCAGTAGGGGTACCTAGCCACTCAAATCTATTCCATATATTCGAAAACAACTTCGCCAGCATAAATATATCGCGGATCGACCTAAAACTGCAATAGAGACAACTCGAATCTTATAAATCGACACTCTAAGCTATAACGTGAATGTTTTCCCATATTTCACGCTACCTTCCGAATTTACGGTCCAAATATTTGAATTATCGCGCGCTGTGTTGGCGCCAAAGAGCGCCGTCAGATAAAAGGTGTCCTGTTCAAACAATCGTTTATTACCCTACGAGAACCGCTTTAAAATATTGATTACCTGGTGAGGGGTCTTCCTTCTAAAAAATCAATCAAATCTCATAGTTAGCAATTAATCAACATTTTTTAGGAACAATTTTTGCAGTTATAGAATTTCTGTTCATGAAACTGACAATTTTTGGTGGAATAAGAAACTCCAGTAAAAATATAATGGTTTTAAAAATATATATTCATATAGATGAGCAAAAGCAGATTCTAAACCTTTTTATATGCGTAGTATTTATAAATCATTACTTAAAAGTTAATAAAAAATCATCTCATCAAAACACCTTGTTATGTTGGTACCGTTGTATTTGGAACATTTGACTTCACATGCGCATTCTGTTTTTGGAATAGTATGGAGATTTTTATTTTTCGATTTTGTTTGGTATTTTAAATATATTTTTTTTAGTTTTGGCGAAATTTAAACTTAATTTGGGTGACTTTAACCTCTATAATTGTTGTCCAATATAGAAAACTATTATTAATGAACGAAAATAGAGTATTCATTAGCAAATCAATTATCAATATGGATATTATGATGATGTTAATGCTCAATACTATTATTATTCTTTGAGTTAAAGTTCGTAAGAAGGTACGTAATTTTATTATTTATGTTTAGTTAAGGTTTACCGTGAATAGAATATTAAATTGTGTACAGTAAAGCTCATTCGTGCCTTGAGATTTGACATTATCACCTTAAAACTGACCAAAACTGACCAGCCATAGATTTTGAGCTTTTTGACGGGCTTCCTAAAATTTAAACTTGGTTATGTTACCATTTTTATATTTAAATATATTATTTATAATCGTTTATCGTATTTAATTCATACAACACCCTCTGTTTTCCTTTTACATTAATTGTAAATGAAATTTTATAATGTTTTAGTTAAATTCTGCTAGTATTTTAGTTTTTCTTTATTATTATTAAGACAGCTGTTTCCGCTTTCAAAGCAATTTCCAAACTGTTTTTAAATTACTTTGAACGCCGAAATAGATGTAACAATAATAAGAAATGATTTTTAAAAATGTATTAGTGTATTAATTAAAAACATATTATTATTTATACACACTTATATGTAGAAGTAATTCAAACTGAAAAATTCGTACATATTAAATATCTTAAATATTTTCCGTTTCCATAATTACAAGTATGTTATTTTTTCTTACACCGTGGAGATTCTTAACCCCGGGTTGTCATTATAACGCATTTAATCGGATGGAAATAAAAACTTTTAATATTCAAGAAACAGTGATAAGAAGTTACGTAAATCATGTCTCCGTTAGTTTGAAATCGTTTAAGAAGAGATTAAGTTTGAGCTGACTTGCTGAAGAGAGCAACGACCGCCCAGCTACCCAATAAATGCAAAGATAGACTAGGGAAGTCGCAGAGCAAAAACTACGTCGAGACATGTCTCGACAGGACCTCAGCACAGCGACCTTAACCTGCCTAAACGGAGAAGAAAGAAAAAAAAATGAAAAAAAAATCCTAAATAAATACCAGGAAATTCCATAGATATAAAATGACATTAAAAAAATACTCTACCAAATTAACGACCTGACCTTTTTATTAAAATTATTAAATTGTATATTCGATTATTCTGAACTCCTCCACTTAATCAATCTATGCATACCTAAATGAACTGCAAGACAAACATTAACATTTTACATATGTTCCAACAATGTGTTTACCCATTCCAACTATAGTTTGCATTCCCCAATTCAATGCTTACACAGTATTGGTAACAAATATTTAAATGATATGGATGTATTTGACAATAATCTAAACTTGGAAAATTACAAAAAAAGTATGAACGAATTATTCCTACCTAGTTTACGAATTATTATTAACTACGACTTATTTACTTATTTGTTATTAATGTTAATATTTACTTTATGGATATTGATTTTTTTTTGTTTATTTATATTACTGTATATTTTTAGCTTTGCTACAGTTTTTCATTTTTTCTTATTTAAACTGTAATTGACTATTGTGCATGTTTCCCATTTTAAATTTAAAAAAAAACATGGTGTGTTTGTCGCTTTGTAATTAAATATTTCACGAACTGCGCATGAATAAAATCACTCTAGGATCGCAACAACTTGAAAATCGCGTATATGACCACCCCCCCCCCCTCCCCAAACTCACTCGCTGCATACCTTTACATTTCAAACAATGCTTTGGATATTCATGCTGACAGAGAGATATCAAACAAACTTCCCTTTGAGTTTCAACGGTTTTTATGATTATTAAATACAGGACACATTTATAAATTCTCCTTTTTATCGCGATGCCTTTATGTATAGGTTTTATCGTGTAAGGGTTGATAAGGCAATCGATTATGAAATTTAGCGGTCTTTCTCCGAATTTCTCTTATAATTAATGGTTCCATCGAAACCTTATCGTTATAACGGCCAGCAGAACTTTCCCAATAACGCTTGGAGCTTTTGTGTATGTTTACATAAGACGCTGTTATATCATATCATTTCTTACTACTCCACAATGCTGATAAAATATGGATTGTAAATCCTTGTAACTAATCGCAATATTAAATTTTAATAAGTGATCTCTCGACAGCTAAAGGTATCATGAATGTCATCGCGTAGATTTGATTTAGTCTATTCGCGAATTTATTCAAAATGATTTATTCCTACGTTGTTTAACTTTTTCTGTGTTGTTTTTGTATTGGACTGTAATGAGTATATTTAGTTCTGTTTTTTTAGTACAGGTATCTTTAAATAACTTTTTTTTTTTCATTATTAAATAATGTAAAGTGTACTACATGAATGTTATAATGTTAACAAAATAGATTATTTTATATCTATATGTAGAAATGGACTACTTGCTATAACATGGCCCGACCTAGCGTACCAAGTACAGAACAATAAAATTTTTGATAAATATTAATTATACAATATAATTGTACCTAATAATAATAATATTTATTTATTTGAAATATACATTATTTAACATATTTAAATATTTGAGAAAGCTTTGACTGGCCACCTAGGAACAAATCCCGTTTTAAGACAGTCAAATTGACAAGTTTACTTCGTATTAATTGCCATTATACAAAAATATAAGGGTAAAAAGCTAGTATTGACAGAGTATGGTAATATAATATAATAAAAAGTATAATAATTAATTACAAATAGATTATGTTTAAGTGTTTGATATGTACTGGTTGTGTGATATGCATTCTTTTTTTTGTTTAATGTAGAGTAATAATGAATTACATATGAAGGTTTTACTTAAAAGTGTACATACTTATTAATCAGCATGTGTTCGCCTTTGACCCTCAATTCATCTCTGGGGTACCTGAAGGGTTTTTTAAGGATGATTCTTATTAGTGATTTCAGTGCTTTTGCCAGGGGGTCCATTGTTTTGGCACAACCGCCCCATCCATCCTATGCATATTCAAGTAACACATCGCATAATATATTGAGTTTAGATCTTTTACAGATAGAATATTTCTAAAAGTTATAAAAAGGTGAGTAAGTTTTCTGATTATTGTGGCAGTAGAGTTGACGTGTTTTTCCCATCTCAGAAATTTATCAATGATGATTCCTAAATATTTTAAACTATCCACGCATTCTAAGTTATTGCAAGTACGGGTATTCGTTTCATTGCAAAGGTGAATAGTAATGTTTTTTACAATTTATTCACTCCGGTGTGAGTAAAGACTATAAATTGTATACGTTATATACTCGTATAAACTAAATTGCAACGACTGCTCCTCATTTTATATTGTAAAAACAAGCCGTAATTTCGACATTACAATAAAAAAACACCTAAAATGTCTTAAAAATAATAATTTTTCTGAATTCGCTAATCATATTATCTCAAACAATCATAGTTTTGATAAAAATACAGGATCAATATTCTTCACATTAATAGTAAAAGTAAACGCTTAGATAATTGTGAAGCCTTGGAAATTAAGAAATCGCTCAATAATAATGAGTCTATTATTAATAATAAAAAAACCTAACTTACAGCCCCATTATAAATATGTTTCCTTTCACCCCTCCCTCAATCTCTATCTCTTCCCCACTCTTTACTAATCCCTAGACACGCCCTCCACCCCCACTGTGCCATTTACTATGTATGTTCTTCCATAATTTTGTAATATTGTTCAGTATACACTTGCCCTAAGGATGGAACGGTTGTTCCGAAACCGGTAGGCGTATAAAATAAATGTGTTTAAAACAAAGCTTGAGTGTTTCATTTGATTAAATGGATAACCACAAAGTGATAGCTTCATACAATAGTAAGATAATAAAACATTATATCATTCTCAAATCTCCGAACTGTTTATTGTTTCATAATCTGGTAGGAATTTCGTTAATCCTAAGTTAGGTTCATTAGTTTTTCGGTTGTTAGCGAAGAATGGCCAAGTGAAAATCTGTGTTTATTAGCAGATTGAGATTGAAGATTTTCGCATAGATCATAGTTTCGCAAATCGGGATACTTTTTTTAATTAAAGCACATTTTGTTTCATATACGTAAAAAGTATTTTGACTTCTGTCTGCCAACGGACAGGGATTTTGACTTGGCCACTTTTCCTTGCATGCTCCACGATATGTTGGCTTAACCCCCTGAAGATTTTACCTTATAATCTGATATCTTTATGGTTTTCTCAATCAGTATACCGGTTTTCGTTGCTGCTGTTCACACCACCTTACCTCAGTTGTTGGATGTCCTATATAAAAGGGTTGACTGAATTCGCTATCAGAGATAGTTTTAACTTCTCAGTGACAATTATAGATTATTTAAACAATACTCCGTTATTCGGGTGACTCTTTCAGAAATCGGTAGAAAACTGGAAGTTTTTTAAATATTTTTTTTTTAAATTTAATACAAATGAAATACTGTTATTATTGGATTCTTCAAGTATTTCAGTTTTTTGTTATCCTGACAGCTGTTTCGGCCTTAAATCGCGGTTGAATGCAATAAACAATTCGAAGATTTGAGAATAATTATAATAATGTATATATATATATATATATGTATATATATATTTTTTTAATAACAAATAATGATATCCTCACTGGGATTTCCCGTGCTGAGGGTTTCATTTACAAAATATGAAATTAAATTATATTATAATATAGCCTTTTTGTTGGGCGATGATTTTAGATAGAATTTACTACACCTGTTGATGTTTTATCCTCTCATCTACCTGTACAGATTCATACTGGATTAAAAAATGGCCCGAAATGCCGAAACAGCTGTCATTATAATAAAAACTGAAATATTTGCAGAACTTAATAACATCATTAAATTAGATTTACATTAAATTAAAAAACAAAAAAAATGAAATGGAGTTCAATGAATTAAACACAAAAACAATCAAGAAAACTGTTCAGTAAGTTTGAATGCTCTTGCCGATGTTTTTTCAGCACCTTAACATAGCACACAATCATCGCCAACTTTTCAATTCAATAAACTCCCACCCGTGGATCGTGAACAATCATATTTCTCGATTTTTACTCCAGAAAGTTCCATGGTGTATTTATCTTTCTCTCTATTGTTTCCAACATTTTCGCATAAAAGTATTGCTTTTCTATAAAGGTTCTATTAAAATACTTTATATGTTCTTACCAAATTAATGTTTAATATACAAATTTATGCACAACTGAAAAATCATTTTTATCAAAACAGTCTGATATTTTTTATTAAAAATACCACCTAATTGCTTCCTATCTACTTATACGAGACGTGTAAAACTCACATAAGAAAAATAATGTAAATATTGAGGCACCGGCACACAGGGACTATTGTGATTTGCGAATCCCCTTGAGAAAGGCGTTTGGTAGTTTCCCAATGGAGATGTTGTTGCTCCGAGCATACTTGACTTATGGCACCAGCCAGTATGGTCGGTCGCTGAGGTAGCGGGTTGTGGTGTCAGCGGTTGCTGGGTATAGAAGACTGTTCTTGTCTGGTAGCGGCAGGTCGAGGTATCCAAGGGACGACATGTTGTCCATTCTGCGGTTGAAGTGAAAAGAGTTCACATACCGCTATTTATAGGGCGCACGGTGCGACCGAACATTATGTGCACGTGTTGTGAAATCTCTGCTCGGTATTGCATTTTTCGTGCAATCTTGACTTTCTATTGCATTTGTGGTGCAATATAGGCCCTTGACTCGGTGTTGTGAAATACCAGCTCTCGGCTTGGTTATTGCACGTGTTATGCAATAATTGATATTTGGTTATAAAGAAATTATTTTTATCTGTTTAAATTCATCCACTCCGTAGACACGTTCGATACACTACCGTAAAGTGCGGATATCGAGCTGATAATTATAAACTGCCCGATTTGAATATTCATATTATACGTGTACCAGATTCACACTTTGCAAAACTCCTTCAAATCGTTTATACGATAACACACTTTCATGACTATGAAATATCGTGAAGTGATCTTGCTTAATTAATTAATCACCTTTTTATGAATAATTAATCAACGTGATTAATGAAACGTTCAGATTTAAATAGATAGGCCTGTTCAGACTGACGATGATTTTCTACACATTTCCTTCTACAAATATTTCCCGTTCCGTTTAAGAAGCCCTCAAGTAAAAAAGTCTGTTGAGTAAGAAGTTTAATAATGAACTCTGTTTGAACTTATAGCGTGATTTATTGATATATTTTACATCTACAGGTTTCACTTGTACCCTAGCTTCATCGGGGGAATATATTATCGACTTACAACAAAATGTAGACATTGAACATATAATATAAAAAAAAAGCCAAAAGATAAAAGAAACAGTAAGAAGCGGAATTCGTGGTAATGATATTTTTATTTAATTTAGATGATTTTTAATTTAAAACTAAAAAAATACGTGCAAACTCTAATTTACAGCCCTCCGTCAGAGAGGTTTCTCTATAAAAGGGTACCACGCTGTTCAGATACTACCAAAAGCCGTTTCAAGCTACGTTTCGATTCTGAATTATTTATAAACTAACACATTAAACAAATTTTTTTTCGTAACACGGATTTTTAAAGTATTTATTTATTTATAAAATACATGATATTTATTAATTGTCTTTGTGTTTAATTCGTAGAACTCCAATAAATTTTTAAAAATAAATTGAATTCAAATTTAATAATGTTGTTATTAAGTTCTGCAAGTATTTTTAGTTTTTTTTTTTATTATTATCAAAAACATACAACACTTTTAAATAGATAAAATAAGAAAACACTGTCATTTAAAATACGGGGAAAACTCAATATAAATTTTATAACCTCGCAGAACAAAGAATTTGAATTATTTTCCAACTGAATCAGTTTTACCGATAGTAAAACATTGTTTTTAAAAACCCGTCCAAATTAGAATTGGGTGGGAGTAAATAAAATCATATAAATAAGTCGGGATTAACCACAGTTTGAAAATGGCCTTGAATGCCGAAACAGCTGTCACAATAATGCAAACTAAAAATCCTTGCAGAACTTAATAATAACATTGGTAAATTTGATTTACTTTAATTTAAAAAAAAAGGTATTTAATTAAGACATTTACCATGAAGAGACAATTAAATCCCCATACTAGGCGACTGTCTTTTTCATGGTGACCAGTGGAGTATAGTTACTTTGTATGTATGAAGTCTAGTGTAAACATGGATTTAAAATTGGAAAAAATTATAATAGAAAGTAAAAGATTGAAATAAAAAAAATACAAGCATAAGGATTAGATTGTAAAAATATACGTTATTTTTTTATATACATATATGTGCATGCATGCACACATGTACCCATAGGTGCATACATACATACACACGTAAACACATACCCGAAACCTCAAGATTCATAGTAGTCGATGATCTCAACGGTTCGGCTACGGAAGTCACCTTCTTGCTATCGATAAATAAGTTATTATCGTTATTTAAGTATTTGCATCATAATGTAATGTATGTAAAACATGACGTCAAGTAGACGAGTAACTAAGATTTAAGTCCGTTTCATATTGCGTATTTCAATTTTCAAACCTTTCTGATGTAATATGTGGCAAAATTAATAATAGTCGCTAATAAAGCTATTGACTGCCTTTCGTTGAAATTAAAAAGTTTATGAACTTTGTACATTCATATTATTAGGCATTTCAGTCTGGTACGTGAATAGATGACAATGCAAAGGTCAAACTAGTTTGTACTCTATCAAAGAGCCCGAGCGGGCTGTCTCTGCGCGTTTATTCAAGGGACAAGGATAACAAATAATAATCAAGAAAAGCTGAACTGAAATTCCGCGAAATATCTGAAATGGCTAAATATTTCCGGGAAGCTGAAACAAAGACCTCCCGCGCTCAATGGAAACCCTGAAATGTTCCGTGACAGGTGTTCTTCGAATTTGAAAATGTGAAAGAAAATTAGCAAATGGAATTCGTCACCGCAAATTTCAATTTTCTCTCTCCACGATCACCTGATGCCCTTTAAATCGAAATGTCACTTTATTTCTCTCAATACCAACTGATGAAAGGCAGTCTGGGCCTTGCCAAATTCATCTCATCATACGCCACAGTCGTCAAATAATTGTATTTCAAAACGGCCCATGACTATTGACTAATTGAATCCATTGCACGAAATCTATTTCTCTAAAAGTCGTATTCAAACCAATCATTGAAAACTTATTACAGAAAATATTGATACAAAGGCTGTCGATATTAAATTCAATACTAAAAAGCTTAAATATGTAGAACAAAACACTTTAAAGCTCTTTAAATGATGTCTCTGAAAAAACTAATGCAATTTAATTCTTTGTTCGATTTCAAAATTAGAATATTGAAAGTGACCTTTCGCTTGGAGACATTAAACGTGTCTTATAATTCACTTCTCTTCTGTAATAAATATTTATTAATCTGTTACTAAATAGCTGGTACGCTAAAATGGGTTTCGTAAAGTGATTTGATTTCATGGGAGCTTCATGAATACATAATATATTTTTCTTTTATGTTTCTTTTATGTTTCTTTTATGTTTCTTATTCAACGTTAATAAAATAACCGGGTGAACGATTTTACAAATGTTATTGTACGGTACTAAGTAATACATCTATTAATATCTAAGTATGTACTAGGTACTTTGTTTTAAAATTATTATTCTCACCTTGAGTGTACCTACAAAATGTGTTGTCTATTTAATACATATACTATATAGTAAAATTATAAATTAATATTGTCTTCAATGATAAAAATAAACTAAGAAAATAAATTCGTATTTAAAAAAATATCTTCTTATTATTGTCTAAATCTACGAGAACAACAAATCTATATTATTTTTTATGTGAAAAGTAAGAAGAATTCGATTTAAACCGATTTTTTTAATACCTTTTCCCTCCGAGTAATCAAATAATTATTTCCCGAAAAAGAGAAGCATTTTATTATGAAACGTTATTTATTAACCATTCCGCGTAAACCACGCAGTCAACCCGAACATGACCAATTATGCTCGCATTTAATGGATTAATGCCGTTATATTATTATTGTTAGGGTCGATGGTCAATAACGGACCCGTTCACATTTTTTTGTATGTGACGTTTAGCCATAAAATCTCCTTTTTTCCGGTTTTATAGGTATTTTATTGACGTCAGCTGACAAATACAGGCTCAAATACATACAATTCATCAACAATATTGATATAGAACACACAGGGTTATCCTCTTTCACCGAACCTGTTCCGATCTGAACTGATGTAGGTGAATATGCAAATTTATTTAAATTTGTCACCAAAAATAATAAAAAACCATGAAAACTTTACATTTGTTTCATCTTAATGGTTATTTAATTTTATTTATTTAAATCTATATATTATACAGTACCGTTTTACATAATATGTATAAAAAAGGTGATTTGTATGAATTTTTATAATGTGGAGTGTAAGGTAGGTTTAAACAGGTGATACTGTCGGTAACAGGTGAGTGTGTCGTGACCACCTACCTCATTAGAAGAACCTGTACTGAGGTGTTCACGTGGATGTATTAAATGTGGTACAAGTATTGATGTGTTTTGATTAGTTTTGTTTTAATGTTTTAGTTTTGCCATATAAATGTAAATTAGGTATTGAATTTTTTAAAAAAATAGAGTTTTTTTTTTGTTTTGGTCAAATCCTTTAAAAAATAATGAACATGTGATTATAGATACTTTCGGCTAAGTTTGATAATATTAAAGTGTATTGAACGGAAAAGGAGAGAAGGGACTATCAAGTAAGCATAGCATTTTATGTATTGGGTTATTTTGGGTTTGGTTTTATTATGTTTTCAATAACATGAATACCTTTTTTTTTATCCAGGCTGTGACATATTTTTTGAGATTAATTGTAGATATTATATTTACAGATAGCAGTTGTTTCAGAGTGGTGGGCACGTGTCATATTTTGCAATATTATATTTTGGGTTTAGCCATTTCGTTGTCCATCTGTTAAAATAATATTTATATGTTTCTTTTTTAATAAGTGTTGGAGAACTAAGAAAGAAATTAGGAGGTAACTTGGATGTATTCCCGTTTTCAGCCAGTAAAATTGACATACAGGTTATTGCTATGAAAAAACTATTTAATTTTTAGTACTAAAAACCGAAATATTCATCAAAAGTGGTGTTTGCTACGAAGCTGAGAAATATTTTAGTGTCTCATATCTGAAAAATACGACATTTTCATTTTAGTTCTATTTTTGCTCCAGGACATGTAGACAGGTACATGTATATAAACACGTGTCCCTACTACATTCGAGTACACATGCATACATACACAACGCGTACATACACATATACAAACATGTATATCGGCATGTACAGCAAGTTAAACGTAAAGAGAATGGTGGAAACAATTTAGAACGTAAACATGTAATGGAGGCTTAAGTAAAATAAAATAAAAAATGTGAGTTACGCTATACGTCTGATATTTCCGTGTACTTGATAAAAAATGCTTTCCTGCTTCTATGGTATGTACCTTTTAAAGAAATGATTACGTTTAAAAGTGAAAGCATTTGCAAATCAGGTAATTAAATTATTTTCCTCGTATGTTTCAAGGCAGTATTTACTGGTCCATTTGAATAATGAGTTAAAAATAATGTTTTAGGAAACATAAACTGGCTAACGTGAAACTGGATTTAGAAGAGGGTTCGTCTAGTTTACACAAAATCATTGATCAATAACAACTTCATTTGATGGATAACACTTTTGTAACCGTAAGCGATATTTCACATATAGGGCCAGTGTTCCAATCAGAAAAGGGGCGGATTTTGTTGAAAAATCGTCCTTCATCATACAAATTATGTGTTAAATAAAACTATAGTGAAGATTATTGATTGATTTGCAAATGGGGCACTTGCTTTGATAGGCGGATGTGATTTGTTGAAGTATGAACCTATTAAAAGTATTTTCAAAGCTTCGTTGCTACCGGGAACAGGAACATTTAATTTTTGACGGACAGGCATTCGATGGACTGTAAAGTATGTTGGTTTGTTTTTTTTTAAGTTCTCCATGAAATATGTATTATTATGAGTGACAGCTGTTTCGCCCTTTCGAAGGCATTATCAATCTCTATCACTGTTTTACAAATAATCCATTTTTTAAACTAAATAATTTTTTTAAATTTTATTTTTGAATCATTAACGCCTATCGGCTTTTACATAGTACAACATAAAGTAAAAGATTTAATGTAAAAAAATATCTGAATATTTAGAGCCCTTATGGGCGTGTAAAATAGAAAAGATATATTTCGAGAATATCTGTAAATAACAAACCAAGAATAAGGTTCTATTTTAGTTATATAAAATTAGGACCGATGAATATAATATTTCTTTACATCATCAATACATTTAATTACTAAATACATCATTACAATAGGTAGATATATATAATATTGTGTAGTCAGTAATGAATTTACAAAAGAACATCTACAGTGAATATATCAGAGTAAATAAATGAGTTCGTGAGTACATATTTGTATTTTATCAGCGGTATATCTGTGATATGCGCATAAGCATTACCAAAGTTTTGAATTCTATATGACGGAGTGTTACATTGTGCGTTCGTTGCAGTATTGTTGTAATAGAACGGTAAAAATAATCTTATATTCCTGGCCAGTACATGAATGTATATTAGCTAATGTAAATCAGGGCTGTCAATGTTATTTTGTAAGATTTTAAATAAAACACTAGATTGAAAATAATTCTTCTATCACTCAAATTTAATAATTTCATCGCTTAATTGTTCTCTCGGGATATTTGACGGCCTCCATGGTCGAGGGGTAAGGCTCTCGACTACGAATCGAAGGTCGCGGGTTCAAATCCCGGCGTGCGCAAGTAAATTTTATTTAATTAATTTGTGCTGTTTCACAATTAATTAACATAAAATTAATATATAGTATATTTGCGCACGTTCCAGAGTGGAAGATACTCTCAGTATCGCCCTGGTGAAAGACCACCATTCAGAATTGAAACGTTGCTTGAAATGGCTTTTAGCCGTGTTTGGTGACCAGATCTGAATAGCCAGGTATTTCCCCTTTCCCCACATTCCTCTCCCCCTTCTCCATCCCCTCCCCAATACCTTCAGCCTCACAAAATTCCCCAATTGGGAATGCCATAGTCTCACTGGCTCCAGACGGTTGGGAGCAGTTTGGGACTCTTGTGTGGTATTCATATAAAAATAAAAAAAAAATTAGTTTACAATTTATAAATCCTGGGAATTTATTTTTCAGTGTTTGCTATTGTGTGAAAATGTGCATTGTAGTGTGGAGATCATATATGTTTTATGGTACCTGGCTCCTCACTAGTGAGGTGTATAGAAGTTTTAATCCGTTAATGTTCAAAATATCTTGACCAGTCTCAGCACAAAACCTAATATTATTTTAACTTTTTTTGAAAAATTTTCAATGTCTGGTGTGAAGCTAAGTTTGGTGTTTTGGTGTTTTAAGTCATTCATTTCAGATACAAATTCAAGAACGATGTTATTAATTGTGTAATTAAAGATTTTTTTATTTCATAGTACAGCTTGTTATGGTTACACCTCTCAAATAATGTTAACAAGTTCGCTGAAAAAGTGTAACACTCGTCCACGCTTCAAATACTTTTAAAAGTTTCAGATTATCTACGAACATTAGTTAGTACGTAGACATCCTTAAAAAGGTTATGAATGTTGTTAACAAAAAAGATAATTAAGACAGGTCCTATGTGGGAACCTCGCGGTACACCACTGGGTGCATAAAAAAATGATGATACCCCATTTAGTTTAACACTAATCTTTCTGTTTAAGAGACAACTTTTAAATCAATGCAACATAATGCCACCTACTTCAGCTTTAAACTGTTTTTTTACAAATACAACATTTGAAAAAAAAAGATTCTTGTGCTATGGTACCAAACTCTATAACAAAATCCCACTCTTCTTCAAAAATCACAACAAAAGAATAAATTTTACAATCACGTTGGATACGTTACATGAGGAGGTCTGAAATAGAAAATATATTAACACCAAATTTAGACTAACACCGAAACCACTCAACTGCGCTTAAAACACTTCGCCTTACAGTTTTTTTCAGCAATTACATCAATTTAATATAATTTAATTTCATATTTTGTAAATGAAATCCATAGCACCAGAAATCCCAGGGAGGATATCATAATTTATAAAAAAAAAGAACACAATAAAACATTATTATTATTAATAGTAAATCAACTTATTGAAATAACAAATTTTGAAGCTTCTTCATTGGAATATTTAATCATTGAAGAAGATAATATTAATAAATCACAAATGAAACATGAAACAGAAAAAGAAACGGAAAATAAAAAGGTACCAATCGCATCTGGGAATCGAACCCAGAACATCCGTTTAGGTAAGTAATATTATCTTCTTAAATGAATACATAATAAGAAGCATTAATTAATAAAAATATATCAAATATAATTTTACAAATTTAACTTGACAATAAATAAAATCCTTTAAAATTATTTAGTAAAGTAACTTTGATAGATTAAAGAAAGTAGTCATTACAGTGTGCGTATAGTGCTTCCATTCATCTGATGCTGCCCACCATTCAAAACAAATTAACCTTATAAATGTCGAAATTTGATTTGTCAATTTTCCTAACCATTGTCTACAGAGAGGTCTTCCCATAGAACTCACAGCATTAAACGATGAAGCCTAGTATGAAGTAACAATTATTTTTATAAACAATAATTATTAGCCAGAAACACTCATCCAAATTGAAAAAACCTTCCGAGAAAAGATAAATGTCGCCGACAGGACTCGAACCTGCACCCTTCTGATTGCCGGTCAGATGCTCTACCGTTGAGCTACGTCGGCTTATCGCAAACCCGCCAAGTTAATCAATATATATTAGTGTTTCATTCAATAATTACTGTTTTTTATTATATTTCACCTGTAAACATCCAACTTTATTAGTATGAGAAAGGCTTGTAACAGCTAAATCCCTCAATAGGTGGCGTCGAGACAAATTATGTCTACATTTTATTGGTGAAAAATGCTTTGACTTATCAAATATTTATTAATTGATAAACTTAAATTTTTTAAGACAAGATTTTTGTGCATAGCGCAAAGGGTAACAATTATTGATGATTGAATGATGTTAGCCTTTCTGGTGGCAGAATATTTGACCCCTCATTTCAATTAATTTATTATTTCATGCCAATTTAACATGAAACCTACCACCGGATGGATCGAAATTTAATATGGAGCCGGATTTGTGAAAAATCACCTTGAGGGCACTGTAAGGATAAAATTGTTTAACATTGTATACAGCTAATACTTTGTGGTTGTTCATTATAAAAAATAAATAAAATTATTGAAAATTTTAAAAATAATAAATTGAGCCACTCTGATATGTATAAAGCTAATTATAATGTCCGTCGTTTTATATTGGTAAAACAACCCACAAATTTTACATTAGAATTAAAGAATACGTGAGATGCCTAAAAAAATAACAACTTTTCTGAATTCGCTAACCACATAATTTCAATGAACCGTAGTTCTGATAACGATGTTGGCATACATATTCCTTATATCATAATATATAAAAACTCATGCTTGTCTATCTATCTGTCCTCGATTTTCTCAAAAATTATCCGGTTTCGCTGAAAATAGCACAGTTTGTTCTCATTAGTGCCGGAAAGGTTTAGAGAGTAGTTTGAATGAAATCGTATGTGTAAAACTGTTGCTATAACGATTTAAATTTAGTATGAAGAACATTGAACCCGCTACGTTGTATTTAG
Source organism: Halesus radiatus (assembly GCA_022606495.2). Taxonomy (NCBI): domain Eukaryota; kingdom Metazoa; phylum Arthropoda; class Insecta; order Trichoptera; family Limnephilidae; genus Halesus; species Halesus radiatus. The sequence continues at coordinate 76,213 of JAHDVE020007721.1, forward strand.
GTTAGCCCATAGATATACCACTCTGGTTAGCCATAGATTACATATTCAAAAGAAGAAGTTTTGTATGTCTAGAATATTTTCAAAATGGAAAACACAAGTAGGTACCTACTTAAGAACTTTAAATTTAGATATATTTTGAATATATAATGGTTTGCAATGATTTTTTTTAAATTCTTTGTTTCTTTGTTTCTTTGTTTCTTTGTTTCTTTGTTTCTTTGTTTCTTTGTTTCTTTGTTCCTTTGTTTCTTTGTTCCTTTGTTTCTTTGTTTCTTTGTTTCTTTGTTTCTTTGTTTCTTTGTTTCTTTGTTTCTTTGTTTCTTTGTTTCTTTGTTTCTTTGTTTCTTTGTTTCTTTGTTTCTTTGTTTCTTAGTTTCTTTGTTTCTCTGTTTCTCTGTTTCTTTGTTTCTTTGTTTCTTTGTTTCTTTGTTTCTTTGTTTCTTTGTTTCTTTGTTTTTGTTTCTTTGTTTCTTTGTTTCTTTGTTTCTTTGTTTCTTTGTTTCTTTGTTTCTTTGTTTCTTTGTTTCTTTGTTTCTTTGTTTCTTTGTTTCGTTGTTTCTTTGTTTCTTTGTTTCTTTGTTTCTTTGTTTCTTTGTTTCTTTGTTTCTTTGTTTCTTTGTTTCTTTGTTTCTTTGTTTCTTTGTTTAGAGATAGTAATATTCGCACAAGGCATTACTTTCGCTGTCAAATCAATTATGGCACCCAAAAGACAAGCAAGAATTAACAACTTCATCGTTTTATTAAAAAAAATAATCCTCTCGTACATTCCTAAGTTGAAATGTTCCCTTTCTCCAAACCATCTGTTTCTTTATCGTCCCCCCACTCTTTACATACCCCCTCCCAGTCACTGATCAACCCCTACTCCAATATCTAATGTATTGATCATGATTGTGTAATAATATTAAGTTAGTATATTTTTATCCCTGAAGAAGGAACGGTGATTCCGAAAAATACTCAAATAAAATGGTGTTATACTAAGTGACTTTATTTTCTATTGATATAATTACCTCACTATTGTGTTTATTTTTAGTACATTTTGGAATAAATCAAAATAAATGATGCATGAGTCAAGAGTAGGTGTACCTTTGCGTATTTTACAATCCATCAATCTTCGACAACCTTTTTAGTTCTATCGCCAAAAGTTATTTCCCTGTTTATTTAATGGGGTCGTATTTTATTCTAACGTCTCGAAAGAAAAGCAGGATGGACATAAAGTTTACAGATTTGACGGCCAAACTTTCGTAAGGTAAAGTTTACTTTGAAGAAATAGTTGGGGACAGAAACTTACCGTATGGATATGCGGGAGCTTTAAGCAACAAAAATAATATTGAATAATTTGCGAGTTCCAGACATTTTATTACTGAAAGCTGCTTGCACCTGCCGCCGTGAGATGGCGTCTTATCGTCACTGGATGAACAACTGAGGGGATGTGTTACATCAAATATCCATCTCAAGTTTACGTTTTAGAATTACGGATTACAATTCTATGAAAACTTTTTTCCTATTTTTGAAGAAAGATATACGCTCTCGGGTTAGAAATAACCTGACAATATTTTACAATCTCTACCAGCTCAATAAATGGAAAATGTTACTTATGTCGTGAAGAACTTGGTCATCTGAAAAATCGAACTCATTCCGCCTGGGTGGGAACTATACGGGAATCTAACTCAGCCACTGACTAGTCGTTCCCTGAGCTTAGGACAACATATTTTGTTTTTTTTTATATGAATACCGCACAAGAGTCCCAACTGCTCCCAACCGTATGGAGCCAGTGAGACTATGGCATTCCCAATTGGGGAATATTGTGAGGCTGAAGGTATCTAAAAGCCATTTCAAGCAACGTTTTAAAATTTACTTGCGCACGCCGGGATTTGAACCCGCTACCATCGGATTCGTAGTCGAGAGCCATACCCCTCGACCATGGAGGCCGTCAGATGCTTCTAGAAGCATTCAAAGATAACTAATAAGAGATAATATTCAATTACCAATACTGCTTCCTTAAAAGTCCCAAGGAAGATACTGTGTTTTTACTTACCACGGCAGAATAGGTAATGAATAATCAACGTGGAGTAAAACGCTAAGCTACTTCGCTCTATACTCAGGGGGCCGTGAGTCAAAATCTGCAATATTATTTGCAAATCCATTTGATTAAATTGATATGACGTCTTGTTTCTCATTTAATAGGAAATATTAAAATTAGAATTAACTCATTGAAGTTTTACACTTGATTATAATATTAATTATTGAAAAATATGAAACAATAGAAGACACAGAAAATAAAAAGATATGGTTGCGACTGAGACTCAAACTCAGAAGCTCTAGTCTATCGGGGACTTTCGTCTCTACCAATTAACCTGCCGACACCTTTTATTTCTATACCATTTTTATGCAAAAGTTAGATTAGGTCAAGTTAGATTAGACAGCTTAGAAACATTAGAAATTAAAAACATTTTTTAATTTAAAATTTAAAAATAGCAAATCACCTACTTAATAATCAAACAAATTTATCATATGGTATGTCCCCATTTTAAACATGTTTCCTGTGAATCTTCCCCAGCTTATCGATTATTAATTTCCACCACATATGTCACTATTTATATTTAGTTTTTATTACTTTTAATTACTATATACCACTCTTCAGAAGCGTGCTGATTTATCAATGTACCGAATTGTCATGTGATGTTATTATTTATAATTTAGAGTAATTATTAATTATGTGCAGTTACTATTAATTACACATAGTTATATTTAATTACAATCAAAACGAAGTTTTACAAATTAATCTTGAACATACTAAAAATAAAAATAAATTAATGTATATACTTTAAATTTAAAAAATATATATATTAATAGAGTTCTACAAATTAAACACAGTAACAATTAATACAGTAAATATCTTATTAAACTTATAAACATAGTAATATATTAGATATATATAAGTAGATACTGCTTTCTTACTTACCGCGATTACTTAATGAACATTCACAATTGGTAGGTAAAAACACAGTAAAAACAGAAAAACACATATTTTTAAAAGATATTGCTAGTTTTGATAAACTTTATTGTTACAATAATATAGAATAAGTGTCTACGAGTGTTTTGGCAAAAAATAACCGTGCATTAAGCCAATTTTAAATATGCTAAAAGGTTAAACAAAACTCCATCCTTCATCCTGGAGAATGACTCCCACGATAAGTACTGTGTTTTTACTTACCACGGCAGTATTTTCGGAATGGTAGATACTCCCAGTATCAATTCCTTGTGCGAGATCATTCACAATCGAAACGTCATGTCACTTCAAACGTCTTTAGCTTTATCGTGATTGATCTTAGGGGTATTATGACGTGTCGCGCTTCCTTCGCCCTTAGCCAGCTTTTGGAACACCCTTGCAGTGTCCGATACGTTACGGACTAAAGCAGGAGAAAACGCAACTCGGCATAATAACAACAAAAAAACATTTCACGTTGAAACTAATTGTCACAACACGATACATTTGAAAACACCCTGCGGGGTTGTTGCATTTTCATTATGGATTTTTTTATGAATGAACTATTATTAATTATTTTGTATTTATTAGGAACTCCAGTCCATTTTTTTAACAACAATGACTTTCTAAATTAAATACCAGTATTTTTTGTTTCTTCTGAAGTTCGTTTCCATAGAAAGAATAATTATCAAAGTTTCAGTTTTTCAAAGTCAGACAAAACGCTTCAAATCTATGGCCGGTCGGTTTTGAGGGCAGAATATCAAATGTCCTACATAATTTTATATTCTATTCACAGATATTCTATTATAAATCATAACTAAACCAAAGTAAAAGTACTAAAATAATGAAATTCTTTAATAAATGTATAATTATTTTGTGGCTTCATTATTAATAAAATTATTAACTATATTCTTTGTTTACAACACTGTTTAATATATAAATATCAACATGTTTCGGAAGCGAAACTTCCCTCATCAGGATATGCAGTATACCACTATTTAACACGAACATTATCATAATATCCTTAATTACAATTGATTTTACCATGAATATTCTTATTTCTTTCATAAATAATAGTTTTTACTGGACAGCTATTATTGCGGAGCTTAGTCATCAAAATCAGTTTTAAATATCGCCAATACTAAAAAGAATACGTATTTATGATACTGAACAAAATCCACAAATAAAATTTTTCAAACAAAGCCAAAACCAGAGTACTTGCGGCCGAGACCCGTATCGTCAGATATTCCGAATGCAATGTTATCAACGTAACAGGTTGTTTTGATAAGATGATTTTTTTATTAATTTAAAAAAATGCATTTTTAAATTCTACGTTTAATTATACAGAATATAACTTGTACATTCAGAATCAGCGTTTGCTGACCTGTATCAATATATTTTTAAGCCGTAATATTTTTTTCTGGAATTCCTTATTATTTAAATACATTGTTATATCCAAATACTGTTTAAATGTATCAATACCAGGACGGAGCATTACAAACACTCGCTTGTACCTAGATTACATGAAGTTAGTAATAGATACGCAGATGTAGCGAATCTATTTAACTCCATGGAAGGTGAAATTATAAGATGGCTATACTATCATATCTTTTCAATCAACATTAATTTAACCTAAGTTATATGCATATCTTTTACTTTTATATTCTTCACGAACTTTTATTCTTTATATACAGTCTGATGTTATTGTACGTCCTAATACCAAATGAATAGTTACTTTTTAAAATTATTTGTCATATATTCTTATGATTGCACTGTGACATTCAATTTTTCTTCATGGTATACCGTTATACCGTTGATATTAAATAAATAAATAAATGGCTTGTACCAAATTCTTGCATAGATTCACATATGTAATATTCTGAACCAAATTAACATTTTTGTATAGGCAATGATGTGTCACAGTCTTTGTTATAATTATGATGAGAAAAAACTATTAATGGAAAAAAAATGTAGGTATGTCCCAATATATATAAATATTTAACAATGAGATTCTATCTCAAATGATTTTTTTTGTACCAGAATTTCACTCTCGAGGACATCGTCACAGCCTCTGATACAGTCGAGCGACCTGTATTAACTTCCTTGTGAAGTCACCTGTTGGGAGAGCCACGTGCTTCCTAAACATGGTGGATCAGGAAATCGATCTGTTTTCTACGTCAAATAACGTATTTACAGGGTTTTTGGCATTGCATATACACCGCATAATCGGTACAATTATAATTAATTGGATTAATAATGTGTAATGTTATAAATATTTATACAATATTAATAAATAAATAAAAATAAAAATAAAAATAAAATAAATAATTAATATGCTAAAATGGTTTTTTTTTTAATTTTTAAGTTTTTTTATTGTACAATATTAATTATATACAGTTGGAACTTATACCCGCTAAGCCACTGCAAGTAGCTTGTCAGCAGGAGTTTATTTCAACAATATAATATAAAACAACAATAAATTACAATCATCATACAAATGTAGGGCTAAATTATTATATTTAGGCGCATGCATGTTGTGATCAATGTACATAAGTTTAAAAAAATTTAAAAGAAAAAACAATTCAAAAAGCATTACAGTTTTTCTGAAAAAATAATGGAAAAAGCATTACAGTTTTTATGAAAAAATAATCGAAAAAGCATTACAGTTTTTATGAAAAAATAATGGAAAAAGCATTACAGTTTTTATGAAAAAATAATGGAAAAAGCATTACAGTTTTTATGAAAAAATAATCGAAAAAGCATTACAGTTTTTATGAAAAAATAATCGAAAAAGCATTACAGTTTTTATGAAAAAATAATCGAAAAAGCATTACAGTTTTTATGAAAAAATAATCGAAAAAGCATTACAGTTTTTCTGAAAAAATAATGGAAAAAGCATTACAGTTTTTATGAAAAAATAATGGAGAAAGCATTACAGTTTTTATGAAAAAATAATGGAAAAAGTATTACAATTTTTATGAAAAAATAATGTAAAAAGCATTACAGTTTTTATGAAAAAATAATGGAAAAAGCATTACAGTTAACTCACAAGATTTCTCAGAGTCTATAAGGCAGTAAGAGTTAATAGATAAGGAGGTAGCAGTATTTTATTCCGTCAACGGTTTTATTATTTGTTGTGGATTCACGCTGCGAACAAGGCACGAGATATTGCCCCAATAAACAAAAAATCACTGAATTGTATACTATTGCGCCATCTGTGATTCTTTGATTGAATCAAACATGTCACCATAGCTACAAAACATAAAAGCAACAAACACCAACATTACATTAAAAGATTCGCACACTTAATTTTATTTTTTTAAATAGAGTCGCTGAGTTCACACTGAGTTTTGATCATTGAAGAAGAAAACATTAAGGGGGACGGCTGCGGTGCCTGTTTCATACAAAACTTAATTTTAGATTGTATTTAAGTATTTTATTTATTTTTGTTTTAATTTTTTAAGTATGTGCCAAGAAATTTTTTTTTTCATAATTTTAGAGTCAGCTTTGAAAATTATTTGCAGGTTTATCGTTCTTTTTAAAAAATATATCACATTTGCTATATAAGTATGATTACTGATTACATAAGTAAAAATAAAACATTAAAAAAAAGGTTTTCTCGGGTCGATATTTTAAATTATGTATGGCAAATTTGCGTTCCACCGTAAATTGGTGTTTTTTTAATTTAATTCAAAGTCCGCCATAATGCTCGTTTTAATATTTAATAAATAAAATTGATTTTATATTTCATTATATTTTCAAAGCAGATGGGTTAAAACTTTTTTTTAAATCGCAGTTATCCCCTAAATAATTGTTAAAGACGCATCTAAAATCGCCAAAAATCAATTCCTTTAATGGCCTGTATTTGATAAGGTAAAACAAAAATAAATAAAATACTTCTCATCCGTACTAGATATTTACTAAATTAATTTAAAAAAATAGATCTTTCAGTTTGGATGCGTATTTTGGCCTCCAATCCAAAATTCAGTTTTGTATGAAACAGGCATCGCAGCCGTTCAATTAATTCCCATATTTTTGGCTGTTATCTTTTTGTGTATTTGCAAACTTCCACTCGAATATATTTGTAAGCTAGGGGCTATTCTGATCCTTTTTTTATTTATATGGGATCTATTGAATTTTCAAGTCTAGAATTAATATGGAATTTATTGGAACAACTTATTGAAGGTTATAAACCCAACAAACAATAAAAACAATGTACATCATTTTTTGTTTCATTTTTCAATCTCGTTCGCATTATCCTTCTTAGTTACGATACCTCGGTTGCCGCCATATTGTTTGTACAGCTTGTTATCGCACTAGAACAGTTCTGTGTCATTGCATCAATATTTTTCCAGTTGCTTAAACTTCTGCAATGGAACCGCGACTCCGTAGATTACTCCTCCCGGAGGATGTTAGAATGTGGGAGGTTCTCCCCATCACATATTTCCTTGCTGTGTAACTATGTTAATAAACTAAACATTTGCTTTAATATGTAAAGCGCATTGGCAAATGGCATAATAACTTTTCAAACATTAACCACAGTTTGAAAATGACCTTAAACGCCGAAACAGCTGTCACAATAATAACAAATAAAAATACTTGCAGAACTTAATAATAACATTATTAAAAATGATTAACATTAATTTTTTTTTAAATTAAATGGAGTTCTACGAATTAAACACAAAAACAATTAATATCTTAGTTTAGGTTTTTTATTTCTTAAAAAAAATCACGCTAAGAACCTCGGACCTATTATTTTATTTCCGCAATGCAAATATTTTTTATTTATTTTTATGAATCTGAAAGCATTTTTCTTTTTTAAAAAATGATGATTCCCAACTGGAAAATATTACCAACTTTATTAAATGCAAATTCCGCTTTATAAAATCTATATTACCTAACCGAAATCGGTCGAGTAATTTTCGAGAATAGGACAGACAGACAGACAAACATTAATTTACATATATACATATATGCTAGGTGATGTGTACCCGGCCTTGATCTGGATTTTTCACTTGTCATTAGGGTGCCATAAGTCATTTGACAGCAAAGGTAACTATCTCCAAATAAAGAAACATTCATTTGAATGTTTTATTTAATTTCAAATGTTTTTTTTTCAAAACATATCTAAATCATAAAGCTTTTAAGTAGGTACCTACTAGTGTTTTCCATTTTGAAAATATTCTACCCAAAAACCCTTCTTCTTTTGAATATGCAATCTGTAGCTCACTAAAATGTTAAATCTATGGGCTAACCTAAATAAAACATGGCGGGTTCAATGTTTTTCATATTAATTTTTAAACGTTATAGCAACAGTTTAACTATTGGATTTCATTCAAACTACTTTCTAAACCTTCCCGGCACTAATTAAAACTACACTATTTTCAGCGAAACCGGTCAAGTAATTTTCGTAAAATCGAGGACAAACAAACAAACTTACGTTGATTTTTATGTTATTGATATAAAGATAAATATCTTAAAACCTTTCCATTTCTTTCTATATTGTGCACAAAATCATGTAAAATGTTTAAATATGTAAAAGCCCATACGTCCGTAATAATTAATGAATGAATAATGTTATATAAATTGGTAAATTATCAGAATAATTCTTTGAAAATGTCATAACATATAAATACAACGATAAATGGGACATAGTACAAAGTCCTCTTTTATTTCTGAATAATTAAAATAAATTTTAACTACCTGACATTAAGACAAACTTAAATATTGACAGAAAAAACATTACGACCCGAGCCACTCTCTTCTATCCGCTTGTCTTTTGGAGAATTTTTTTATAAAATACTCACCATATACCTCAATTTATTGTACTTGTAGCTACATATGGGCAAATTAGGTGAATAGTGGGCAAAGATGCGATATCTTCAAGTATTGATGTAAAATATGCTCAACAATCTGAAATTAAGAAAATATATTTTTTATAGAAATACAAGACAACAAATATTACATAAAAATGAAATAGGTTTGAGCCTTAAATATCAAAATCAAATAAAAATAGTAATTGCCAAATATTAAATGAACAATTAGATTTCACCCAAAGTCCGATTTTAAAGATGTTCCCGTTCTTCCCTCTCCTTCCTGTACCCCTTTACCTACCCCTCTACCGCCACTCTCTGATGCTCTGTCTTGTTCTATTCTGATATACTGTCCCTCTCCTCCTCTTTCACTTTCTTCCTTATGATATATGATATATTTCTCAATGTTAATTTAGTTTATATGTGCAGTCCTAAATAAGGTTGAGTTCAACCGAAACCGGTCGACACTGTATAAATATAATTTAAATCATAAAATATTTGTTAGTAATCTACTTGTCAATTTGAACAAAATAGAGTTAAATATTTTAAAGTATATAATTGTGTCCAATTTCCAGAAATTATGATATTTTGAGATATTTTTCAAAACACACGAGTTACGAGTCACGTCGCGTTGTGTTGTCGTGCGTTTCAAATTGCCCATCTTCGTGTTCATAATCCCATCACTTTCCAATTTGGGAGCTGACAATTTCGTCTGCTAAATTTCACCTTTTCATGTCTCTCCCCGGATGACCAAACAAGGTAGTATTTTATGTGAACAAATAAAAGATATCGCTCTCTTTTATGAGTGAAATAAAATTGTTGCAGGGAATACTTTCATATCTCGCTCACGTACATTTATAATTTTCCAATTTTTTATTAGCACCGCCGATCGTAAAAACGACGAATAAAATTTCGCACGGCAAATAATCGAGAAAGTTTCGGTATACAAAAACTTTAAAATGAAAACATTTCAAATTACCTACCGACATCAAAGCTGCGTGTTTCGGGGGAGGTTGTTTTAAATCATAGAACAAAAAATAACAAAAGAAATGCGATGCGGGCATGTTTCATGATTCAAAAGTGTGGAATTCAAACCTTTCAAATTTTCAAACATCATTTCAATGGAATGGATTAGCAGACATGTATTTCAGGCAGTGGCAAAAGAGACAAATCGCTGTATTTTCATTGACTCTCTCAAGGCTAGAACTAAAATATAAGTTAAAGGCACACCGGGCTTCATTTAAATATATAAGGAAGGCACTTCTAGTGTGTATTCTTTATTCTATGTTTTAAATGTAAGTCTAGGGGTATAAAAATTGAATATTCTCATAGCACGCCCGTGTTATTTCAGAAGAGTTTTACTGTTGATAAAAGGTTTATTTTATATTTCAAGTTCGAGATTCGCATTTTATTTCTTCGTGGCATGAGCTATTTTCCAAATCGATGTCTCGTATAAAATTTAGGTTTTTTTTTGTCTTGAGCGTAAAACCAGAAACGATTTTTTAATCCAGTTTTTTATGATTTCTTCAAAAGATTGGTATTCACTTTGCGGCGTCATTATTAATAAAATTTCAATTTTCAAATTTTGTCTAATTGTAAACCGGTTGTACTCGTATTTGTATGTATATTTTTTAAACCTTTATTTATACCAAAAGAATGATTGAATAAACTTCACAATTTTTTTTAATATTCTATACATTCCCGATGAAGAAAGAATTTATTAATTTTTATGATTTTATGTGATACAATTTAATTTTTCTTTCTGACTTTCTTCATAATATTGAGATTTTTCTAATTAAAAATATGGATTTTGTCAGATAACAATTCTCCGCTGTGAATCGGTAATTATAATAATATTTAATATTTAACAATATTCAACAATACCGTGTGCACGCTAAGTAATCTATTCATACAATTTTAAAAGTATATTTTAAAACGCGGGTAATACAAACTAAACGGTTGGTCTTAAACTGTCTTACTTTATTTTTAAATTTATTTAAAGACACAACAATGTTGCATTCCCATGAGTTATCAATTCAACTAATTTTGGGGCAGTTCATTTTTGCTACATAATATTAAGTTTAACAAAGTTTTTATGGCAAACTTGTAAATAAAATTGTTATAACAAAAAAGTATACACATAAACAATAGAAAAATAATATAAATTAATGTATAGGCTCAAAACATACAGACAGAATAGAAATACATAACAACGTTTTACAAGAGAGAAATATACCTACATCAGAATCTGCAAAGATTAAGAACGGCTATCAGAACTGACTAGGTATTGTAACAAGGTGAAGATGACCCTCGATGCAGCGACAGTGTAAGAAAGGCGGAGAAATGACTAGACATCATTCACGTTGGTCGCCAGTGTAATAAGGGAAAGGGGATGGTTCCCCACGTTATGGCTCCAGTGATTTAGAAACAAGTAGAGCACGTTGGAGCGCCAGTATAACAAAGGGGGAGGAACACGTTGGATTCTGGTGTAAAAAAGGCAGTTTAACTCACCTCGAGACCAGAAACAGGGCTGATCTCAGGTTCCACTAGGTTCGCTCAGCTGGTAAGGCATCTCATCTCCTATCTCAAAGTCGAAGGCCGGCCGCAGCTTTTTATCGGGGAAAGGTAACTAACTACTCGAATGAGAGAGGCGTGCTTTCTAGTCAGGATTTATTTACAGGACAACATTTACAGGTAATCACATACGGGGTTTCGAATCTAGGGGCTGATCCTAATTTAATCTGATTTTTGATAATCTCTCTCTGAGGAATCTCCAACCGGACATGTTATTCAAGATCACAGTTATTAACAGCACATGAAAGTGGGTGAATCAAATCTGCTTACATGGGCAGTCGGCGACAGCAGTCACGATTCCTTTGGTGTAAAGTGGGCAGACTAGGGACTCTGGATTTCACACGTACAGTGGCAGACAGGATGCAGCGAGTTATTGCACTGGTCACTGGCTTTAATATTTACGTACACTACAGAGGTAGCAAGGCGTTTTTAATGTACTGATGCAATAACAGGCAGCCGCGTGCCCAAGACACGCCGTACACACCTGACGACTCTGCGTCTGGATTAGTAATGCTGTCGGGTGCTCGCTTAGCGAGCCCACGCCGTAATGGCGGCCGGAAGCTATGTCTCGTACCTTGTCTTATGGTCAAAAACAATGATGGCGGACAGAAACTTGTCGCTATTGATCGAATAGCGACGAGCGGCTAGGTGTATCTTTATTTAACTAGCGGCTAGAAGTATTATTCTTCCAACGACTAGATTCTCCTAATTGTGTTACGTAACAGTATCTATGATAAAAGCTTGTAAGTTTCAATAAGTTTTTCCTATAACTGTTTTAATTTCAAAGATATTTTTTCTGATATTTTTTTAAGGTTTAATTGATGAACAAAATTCTTATTTAAGTTAGTTAAGAATTTAATATTAAAGTATTAAACTTCAACCATATTACTTTAAAAAACATTGCCAAGTTGAACATTTATAAGACATTCAAAGGTTTTTATCTGTGTCTTGTGTAGTGGGTAATTGAATAAAAAGTTTAATAAAGGGAAATTTTTCAAAGCTCTTTTTAAAGATTTCCCACACTCCTCGTAGTCATATTGGAAAATTGGAAGATGATCGCAGGTACAAATACTTCCCGTATGGCTCCAAAAATGCAACCATTAATTTTTTTGCGTGGCTTTTCGTGATGTTGTTATCCATCTTCAAACCTTGTACCATTTCCGAGAAAAATCGATGGCACGAGTGGTATAACCTGTATGAAATTATTAACTAACTATCACGCTGTTTCCTTGTAGAGGTAGATAGAGAGAACTCGATCTTGGCATACACTTCTTGCTTGATTCACATTCATACCTTCTCTTCTGTTATTCCGACTTCTGATATGGCCCGACTCGAGTATTTGATTCGCTTGATCGTGCAATGTCTTCCTCGTGCGTCCCCGGTTTCTTCTTCCATTCGCATTCGCGTCATATACATTTCTGTCTTAATCTTAATTATTACGCATGCATCAGCCTCGCATTCTTTATGAATTTCAATAGTTTTCACACGATCATACACGGTTTTACCACACATTCGCCTCAAATTAAATTTCTACAGCATTCAGTCTACTTTTATTCTTCCTCTGCCAATTCCATGCCTCTTTGCCATAATCAGTCTCGGTATCAGCACTCCACAATGGATTTCTAGCTTCGCTTCTCTGGGCAACTTTTTGTTAGCGCTAACAGCGTTCAATCCTCTGTTAATGGAATTTCCTGCATTCACCACTCTTTCAATATCCCTGTCAGTTTTGAAACAGTGACTTGTTTATTATAATTATTTTCCTCTTAATATTAGTTCACAATAGGTTCATGGTTGGTTGTATTAAAACGGGCTTACTTCCAATGGCAATATTTTTCTACGATGATAGAATTTCAGTGACAATCAAATACAATCGATTAGATCGCGCTACGATAGGTAAGCCGAAGCAAAACATGTACTGTTTCTGGAAGCGTTTACAGGGGTACGAATATCATATAACCCCAAGTAAATGTGGGTTGGTCGCCTTAAGAGGAACGGCTGCCCTGCCTATTTCATACAAAACTTAATTTTGGATTTGGCCAAAATACTCACTTAAACCTAATGATTTTTTTTCATTAAAAAGTATACTGAATATCTAGTACGGATGAGAAGTAATTTATTTATTTTTGTTTTACATTATGAAATATAGGCCATTAAAGGAATTGATTTTTCGCGATTTTAGTGGCGCCTTTAACAATTATTTTGGGGCTAATGGTGATTCGGTCGACTTATAGTTATTATTTGCCCATATTAAAACGAACGGGTTGCAAATTTTTGAAGCACAGATCAGATGAGTATGCTAAACTTATTCTACCGGTATTTTAATGGAAGATGTTCTGAGAAACTAGCATCATTAATCCCTTCGGCTCCGGGGCCCAGCCGCGAACCACGCCAAGTGCGTGCCTATACACGGTCGACATTTGTCACATGAACGGGTAGCTTCTACGATTTGTTCTTGTGTTCAACAGCTCCGTTTGATAGATTCCACTATTTTAACAAACGGATTGCAATATTTGAAAAATGGGCGTCAGATGGGAATGCTGTCCTTGTCCTACCGGTATTTCAGTAGAAGATGCATCAAGGAACTAGCGTCATTGATCCCTTTAGCACCAGTGCACAGTCGGGCCAAACGTGCGCACATTTGAGAACGGATCACTTCTACGACTGGGTCTTGTATTAAACAGCTCAGCTGTGGAATTATATGCAGGCCTCTGTATTTAATCCGTCTTACAACATAAGTTTCCTCAAGACTCATATTCACTCCTTCCTGTCCTCTAAAAGACCCTCCACATAGCATTTTCAAAGATAATATAGGCCTAGAGAGTAATTATTTCCCTAAGGACCTACTTTATGGAATTATTGTAAAAAAAATATTTTGTCCAAAAAAATATTAAAATAATATAATTGCTTAATATTGAAACAGCTTGGAATGGGATTTCTGTTTACCATCTACTTCCTTCCTTGGTACTGGCCTCTCCTTCAATAAATTCCATTCCTTCGAGGACCTACCTACCAGACCAAGAAGATATAGGGGAACAATATTTTTCATCGCTTGTGGATTATTGACAACTAATTCACATTCGCATTTTCATCGCCATTCAAAGCGGATCGCTTCCTTGTCGTGAACGAAATCTCATTTACTCATAGTCGGTTCAATCGTTAATCATCTCTTCTCAATACTGGTGTCTGTGTTTTTAAAACCCCACAAAACAATCATGTAAGTGGAATGAGTGACCAGCCGCTGGAGACCGTGCTGTTTGGATTTCAAGGTAGGTCTCCATTTATTCTGTTCTTTCATGATTGCACAATACCTGACACGATCGAGTAACTCATTTATAATAAATTTACAGTCCACTTGGACCTTTTGAGTGTCCACAACGATTAAACGTCACTAGTAAACGTTCTATGAGTATACGACGTGTGTTCAAAAGAAAAGGTGATCCCCCCTCAGATATAATGCACTTATGCCAGCGCTTCTTCCAATCCTCGAAGCACTTCTGGAATGCGTTTTTCGGTATGGCCATCAGCTCGTTCTTCGATTCTGACTTTATCTCATCAATTGTGGCAAAACACTTTCCTTTCATTGGTCTCTTCAGTTTCGGGAATAGGAAAAAGTCGCAGGGAGCCAAATATGGTGAATACAGTGGTTGAGACATGATTACAGTGTTGTTTTTGGCCAAATAATCACGAACAAGCATGGATGTGTGAGCTGGTGCATTATCCATGATTTGTTTTTCCATAATTCCGATCGTTTGAGCCGTATTGCTTCACGCAAATGTTGCATAACTTCCTTGTAATATTTTTTATTAACCGTACAACCTATTGGCAAGAACACATGATGCACCACGCTATTGTAATCGAAGAAAAAGAAAACAGTGAGCAAAACCTTCACATTTGATCGAACTTGGCGTGCTTTTTTCGGTCTTGGCTCTTCTGGCCGCTTCCATTGGGATGATTGGGCCTTGGTTTCGAAGTCATAACCATATACCCACGTTTCATCACCAGTTATGACCCTTTTGAGCAAATCTGGATCGTCGTTGACGTCATTCAACAACTCCTGAGCGATACCAATGCGACGTTGCTTTTGCTCAAAATTTAGCAATTTCGGAACAAACTTCGCTGCCACACGTTTCATGCCCAAAACATCCGATAAAATTTCATGGCATGAACCGATTGATATGCCAACATCCTCTGCAACTTCCATAATAGTGATTCGATGACTTTCCCAAACCATTTTCTTCACTGTTTAGATGTTTTCTTCGTTTGTTGACGTGGTTGCAACTCCAGGACGCTCATCGTCATTAGATTCTTCTCGGCCTTCTGTAACGCGCTTGTACCACTTATAAATACTTTTTTGACACAAAGTAGACTCGCCAAATGCCATAGTCAACATTTTAAGTGCGTTGGAGCACTTTATTTCATTTTTAACGCAAAATTTAATACATATTCTTTAACCCATTTTTTTCAAAAGTAAAAAATCGAAGAACACACAAAAACGTGATTAACCTTTCCAGTTGTCAAAAATAAACCACTAATCCAAAATGGCTGATAATTCTAACATATGATAAACATATGTGTATCAACATAACAAAAAAAAATCGATTATCGAATGTACAGCCCGCGAAAATTCAAAATTCACCTTTTCTTTTGAACACACCTCGTATGTATTTATACTGAGTTTTTACAGATGTTCGCACTTACGTGAGAACAATCCAGTTATAAAAACTCAGTTAATATACACAAATTACAAATAATCAGCCAAAGGATATATAAAAAAATAAAATTACTCAAGACTATTCAAGACGCACAAAAACTTACTCAATGGAACATAATACAATAGAAATAAAAGACACAAAGAGAGACACCAGTGATAAATAATATAATTATATAACCCAATCATTTTTACTTATATTTAAGTAATAGCAAGACATTTTTTCTGAAACTGTACAGATTATCGACAAAAATGTATAAATTAGCACACTCCATCATATTATATAGTTGACACATTTGAGGCAGAGGACGAAAGTAGCCAATATTATTTCTGAAAGTATTCAGGTGGAATGTGCTATGGCGCCTTAAACAATGGGAATTGGGTACATTTATTTCAATACTGATAAGATATAATATAGTATCTAGATGACCGTGAATTATTTTGTATAAACATATTAAATCAATCATTTACCTTCTAATTTTAAGTGAATTAATGTTGAAGTATTCAAGACGTGCGTCGTATGATCCAATATGGCCATGCAAACCACATTTAAAAGATAACATTCTCATCATCAGATTCAACAATGTATTCATATTTTTAGTAATGAGGATTCCAAATAGAACTTTCGTATTCCAGTTTACTTCTAATAAAGGGTTATAAATGATTGAGGGTTCATGAATGATTTACATATTCTGTGAATAAATCCCAACGTTTTGAATGATTCGCACTTAATGTCGTTAATGTGTACGTCGAATATGAATTTAGAATCGAGAGTATTTCCTAAATCTCTTATACAAGATAGTTTTTTAAGCGTAGTATTTTTAATAACATGGGAAAAGTTCGTTATAATTTTATTTCTAGTAAAGTCTAAAGTGTAACATTTCTCAACATTTGAATGCATATACTCGTACACAATTTATTTAGTGTATCGAGGTCATTTTGAAGCATATCATGTTCAGAAATAGACTTTATTTTACGAAAAACTTTGATATCGTCGGCGAAAAAATTATAATCACAGTTTAATTATGAAGCAAGGTCATTTATGAGTATTAAAAAATGCAAGGGGCCAAGATTTGATCCCTGTGGCACACCAGACGTTACAACTATAGCGGATGATTTGTATAGTTATACTAATGTTATATTTAAATAATACGATTAAAGTTCGTTATAATTCTATTTCTAGTAAAGTCTAAAGTGTAACATTTCTCAACATTTGAGTGCATATACTCGTACACCATTTATGTAGTGTATCGAGGTCATTTTGAAGCATATCATGTTCAGAAATAGACTTTATTTTACGAAAAACTTTGATATCGTCGGCGAAAAAATTATAATCACAGTTTAATTATGAAGCAAGGTCATTTATGAGTATTAAAAAATGCAAGGGGCCAAGATTTGATCCCTGTGGCACACCAGACGTTACAACTATAGGGGATGATTTGTATAGTTATACTAATGTTATGTTTAAATAAGACGATTAAGTGTCATTAGTGATCGTTCGATTAGGACAGTTATAATAATGTGATATTTAAATAATACGATTAGGTGTCATTAGTGCTCGTTCGATTAGTAGAGTTATAATATTAATTTTTTTTACAGTAACTCTACACAGGAGACCCTGAAGGAAATAATTTCCCTCAAGGACTATATCATCTTTGGGGATGCTGTATGGAGGGTATTTTAGAGGATAGGAAGGAGTGAACTTAGGTATTGAAGAGATCCATGTTGGAGGATGGAGGAAACACAGAGGCCGGCAAATCATTCCACAGCCGAGCTGTTGAACACAGGAACGAGTCGTAAAAGCGACCCGTTCTCATTTGACAAATGTTGAATGTGTGCAAATGTTGGGCACGCATTTGGCGTGTTTTCCGACTATGCACCGGTGCCAAAGGGATCAATGACGCTAGTTCCTCAGAGCATTTTCCATTAAAATACCGGTAAAATAAAGACAGCATTCCCACCTGACGTCTGTGCTCCAAAGATTGCTATCCGTTTGTTAAGATCGGTGAATCTATCAAACGGACCGCCCGTTTCTGCACAGAGTCAAGGGTTTTTTTTCAGATATTTTGGGACTCCCGACCAGAGGTGGCTGCCAAATTCTACAGTGGGGCGCACTTGCGATTTGTACAGGGTCAGCAGTTGTGTACTATTAAAGTATCTGCGGGCTCTGTACAATACGCCCAGCTTCTGAGAGGCTAACTTTACTCGGGCTTTGATGGAGCCCCCATACCTGAGCTGGTCACTTAAGGTTACACCAAGCATATCAATGAAGGGCTTGTTGGGAAGATTGCTTCCATTAAAGGAGACTAGATTGTCATTTCGATCCCTTTTAGACGTAATCAGACAAGATTGGGTCTTTGAAACATTAAATTCGATGAGGTTATTCTTACCCCAAGAGAAGACCCTCTCGAGGTAACTGTCCATTCACTGCTTCAAATCCCTACGAGCCGTTAGAGTTTGTGTGCCCTTTGGTGACTTGTCAAATAAAAAGCTATCATGGACTGTACTGTCATCCGCGTAATAATGGATTTGTGCACATGTCAAAAGGTCATTGATGTGCAACAAAAACAGTGTCAGAGACAGAACCGGTCCTTGTATGACGCCAGAATTTATTGAATGCGAGGAAGAGATGAAATCATCAGCAACCGTCTGAATCAACCTCTCCCTCAGAAAGTCGGCGATCCACGTACACAAGGAAACGGGAAGTCCGTAAAAAGGCAGTTTGTTGACAAGTCCTCGGTGCCAAACCCGGTCAAAGGCCTTAGAAATATCCATTGAGACCACATGAATCTCACCATAACGTTCCAGGCACCGCCCCCAAACATGCGTCATATGCGAGAGAAGATCACCCATTGAGCTGTTCCACCGGAATCCTTACTGACAATCGTTAATAATTTTGTTCTTCTCGAGGTATGTGAGCATTTTGTCGTTGATCACACGTTCCATTACCTTGGACAGAACTGATGTGATCGCTATGGGGCGGTAGTTGGCCGGGTTGTAGCGGTCACCTTTCTTAGGTATAGAATGAATGACCGCTTTTTTTCAACCAGCGGGCACAGAACCACATTTCAGGGACATTTTGAAGACCTTTGACAAAACCGGAGCAATTTCTGCAGCACACCTCTGCAATACCAGGGCAGGTATTCCATCAGACCCACTACCTTTATTAACATCAAGCCCTCGTAAGACATGGAATACATCCCGATGCCGGATCCTCAGATTTTTCATATAGAAACCGCAGTGAGGAACCGACGGCGGGATGGCGCCCCGGTCATCGAGTGCCGAGTTTTCCGCGAACATTTTCCCTAAAAGGTTGTCCTTTTCGGTGACGCTATTTGCTAGTGAACTGTCAAATCTGGCAAGAGGCGGCAGACTAGATTTGTAGAAATTACGACCTATGGATCCCGCTAGCGACCAGAATGCTCTGATGCCATGCGGACAGGCTGCTAGGTTTTTGTTGATCTGTAGGTCGTGCTCAAATTTTGACCTATTGATGATTCTCTTACTTTCCTTTGCCAATTTGTTATATGCTGATCTGTTTTCTGACTGAGATGTGTTGAAGGCTCGGTAAGCCGTGTTTTTTCGTCAAACTGCTTTGGAGCGTTGTCGACTGAACCACGGCTTTGAACGTACACCAGTTTCATTAACGGTTGATTGAATGAAATCATCCATCGCAGATGTGATGACTTCACTAATTTTCTGGGCTCATCTGGAGGGATCCAAAGTCTTAAAACAGACAGCTAACCATGGGAAAGCATTAAAATGAGCCCGCATACCGAACCAATCTGCTGACTTATAGTGCCACATTTTTCTCTCCAGCCTCTCGATTGGCGGTCTGAAGTTAATATGGATTGATGTCGTCACCAGGCAACGGTCGGACAATCCTAAAGGAGCTGTGACATCAATCCCATAACCACGCGGCTCGGTAGTTAAAAATATGTCTAACAGATTGGAGCAGTGAGTCTGGACATCAGGAATCCTCGTAGTTTCCTGAACCAGTTGCTCCTAATATGATATTTATTAAATACGATTAGGTATGATGGTGCTCATTCTATTAGTATAGCTATACCAATGTGACTGAAACGATTTCATTTAACTGGATCATAATAAATAAATGTTATCTCTACAATTTGGAGATTGTACTTCAAACAATCCTTTGAAAAAATTAATGTTTGTTTTAGACAGATATGCCGAAATAATCTGATATATTTAAAATCTCTCCCAAAGCCCATTTCTCGGAAATCTGTACAAATGGTTTTAAAGAAAGTATTATAAATTATCTCAATGATATGACGAGGAAAACAGGTTCAGGGAACGAAGTTGTTTTTCATTTTAATAAGCAAAAAAACAAGAGTTTTAGCCTTAGCCTTTGATCCTGTATGAAAAGTAAGTGCTTTTAAGAACTGATTTATTAAAAAAAGAGTGTTTTTGTAATTCGATTTTTCTTTCATAAATACAACTTTAAAATGTTAATAATAACGTATATTCGTAACCTTTCAACCACTGAATAGATAATTCAAAATAAAAGTAGTTTCCTCAACGTTTTAAAAGAAACCTACTGTAGCCACTGACTTATTACCTTTTGGTTCTAGGTAGAGGCGCCGCGAAGAATGCCACCGCCTGTGTGCGAAAACAAAAAATGCCGGCCTCATTACATTTTTTTTATAAACAAATTTATTTTGAGGTTTACATATCGAAGGAGTGAACACATTATAATTATTGTCACCAGGTAACGTATTTTTACAATGTTTATCATCAAAAAAATATTTTTATATTCAGACGTACGGATTTTTTTATTTTAGTCCAGTGATACACAACCTTTCTAGCCAGAGTTTCAATTTAGCCATTTTCATTTTGTTAGCGGGTCGTATGGGCTTGGGTACTTACAGCTTGACATGGTTAACTTTGATGACGGTGGCGTCCCTAGTATTGATTTTTTTTTTCTTCGTGTGAATGTCAGGGACCAGAAGGTATATAAACCTAATTTTTTACTCGGTAAAACCTAAAATATTGCGTTTCATAATAACTTATTGCTTTATCTTTAGATGAGTAACCCAAATTTATTTAAAGTTACGGTTTCCAAACATAATTATTTCTGGTAACCTTTTTTGTATTTAGAAAATCGTTTAAAAAATCATAATACTTAAATCAATTACTAATTCTGCCAAATTTAATTAATCAGAAATTTTAAAGATTATGACCAAATTTTTTTGTAATATTGTGAGGCTGAATAAAAATATTGAAGGCATATAAGTTTGTCGCGATACCCTTTCGTAGTTTTTTAAAACAGATTGGAAACCGTTAAATACATTTATGGTAGTACCCAGCGGCGATTCGTGTTCTAAATCTTTAGTAGTTCAACATTAAAGCGATATAAAAAGGAAATAATATCGGCTTTCTATGGGCAGATTTTCTCCTTCATCGAATATTATATACCATGTGATAAAGGTATTGGGTAATTCGAGAAAAAGCGTATGTTCATATTTGTCAGGGAATTTATTTTTCCATAAAAACAACTCAAAGGCGGATAACATTTTTTAAGTTATGTTTTTCTTATAACTTAAGTAATAACTGTCTCAAAATTAGAAAAAAGAAAAACGTTCAAATAATAAAACAATATTATTAATGTTAACACAATGAAAAAGAAAAGAAAAAAAAAGAAGAAAAAAGTACGAAAAAAAATTAAAAAAACTAGCCCGAAAATCTAACCTCACCTAACCTAAAAAAATGATTAGGTTAGATGAGATTAGGGTTTCGTGCCTGTTTTTTCGGACCTTTAATGGCTATAACTTAATTAAAAGAGTGCCGATACATACGTGTATTGATTTATCATGCCACCTAACATTATAATCCAATCTTGTTCACTGACAGTTCACTGCACAACCGCTCATTAGAGAAAACCGCCACTGGTAGCACCCGAAATCCGAACAATTGCTGCTAATTATATTATGATTCACATACGTTACTTTTATGTTTTAAAAAAAAACATTGAACCCATTAAAAATATCAATTATAGGACGCACAAAGCAAGCACCGCCGCCTGCGTACACCGCACACGTTAAACCTATGGGCGCGGCGGCCCTGGTTCTAGCCCCGAGAGACCCAATGAATAAGCACTATTTATACGCGCTCTTCCTCTCTCACACTAATAATAATAATCATAATTGGATGACTTGTATAGCGCCGTTTTTGCGAAAAATCACGTCAAGGGCGCTGTTCAAATAATACTTCCTATGATTTATATAATTACGTACAAACAAATACCGAAAAATATACGTACCTGGCAGGTTGCTTCAGATGAACACATTTTAACTAGAAAATTTAAGCTTAGAAATGATATGATTTTTTCAGTTGCTATTATTTATTACATTTATTAGAAGATTCATGGAACAAGACGTGTTGGTATTTATTTGAAATATTTATAATTTTTTTGACTGGAAAATATTTATAAAATGACCTTAAAAAGCGTAAGAAGTAGTAAATCGACATTAATTTTTTTACACATTTAGTTATTTACGGTGTTGCGGGCTGTTGACGCATTTGCGCTCCGATGCATGATTTTTTTAAAACTTAATCTGTAAGTGACTTTAGGTAAGCACTGTCCGGGTAGCCTAGCTAAGCAATTTACGTGTACACTACCTGCATCATACGTATATCGCCATTCCATTTGATTGTAATGAATGATTTTTTCTTTGCATTTGAAATTTAAGATCAAATCGGTCAGACTTTTGTATGACGATACACGCCGTCATCGCACTCACTGTGTTCTTCTTTATCCCATACTTCTACGATACTAAAACTTATCAATATATAACTCATCAATATATAACTTATCAATATACTTATACGTTTAGAAGGGATAGAAATGACAATCTAGTCTCCTTTAATGAAAGCAATCTTCCCAACAAGCCCACCATTGATATGCTTGGTGTAACTTTAAATGACCAGCTCAGGTATGAGGGCTCCATCGAAGCCAGAGTAAAGTTAGTCTGTCAGAAGCTAGGCGTATTGTACAGAGCCCGCAGATACTTTAATAGTACACAACTGCTTACCCTGTACAAATCCCAAGTGCGCCCCACTGTAGAATTTGGCAGCCACCTGTCTGAAAAAAACCCTTGACTCTGTGCAGAAACGGGCGGTCCGTTTAATAGATTCGCCGATATTAACAGACGGATTGCAATCTTTGGAGCACAGACGTCAGGTGGGAATGCTGTCTTTATTTTACCGATATTTTAATGGAAGATGCTCTGATGAACTAACGTCATTGATCCCTTCGGCACCGGTGCATAGTCGGGAATCACGCCAAACGCGTGCCCAATATATGCACACAGTCGACATTTGTCACACGAGAACGGGTCGCTTTTACGACTTATTCTTGTGTTCAACAGCTCGGCTCTGAAATGATCTGCCGGCCTCTGTATTTCCTCCATCCTACAATATAGGTCTCTTCAAGACCCATGTTCACTCCTTTCTATTCTCTAAAATACCCTCCACACAGCATCCCCAAAGATGATATAGGCCTTGAGGGAAATTATTTCCTTCAGGGTCTCCTGTGTGGAGTTACCGTAAAAAATATACCTAGAATACTTTCCTTAATATTTGGTCTAAGGTTAAATGTTGAATTTGTCTCATTTAAAAATTGCTCGAGTAGGAAAAGGTGTCTTACAGAAATACATACTTTTATGGAATTCGTAGATTTCACTCGAAGTGGACCTTTAAATCTAACAAATATATTGATTCACATCGTAGAAGCATTGTCACTTTATAACTTACAGCCCCTGTAAGGTCAATATGTTTCGCGTGTGTTTTAATAATTGTTTCTATTTATATTAGATCTACTCCTAAACATCGCAGCTCCGTAAGCGCATCGGAATGCAGGTAGACACAATTTCGTAATTTTCTTACTTACCTATATCGCTTACAGATATTTTTTTTAAATCTTAGATTTCGTATTTCGTAAGTGTTTCGGAGGCCCGTAGTTAATCGGATAAAGCGACCTGACAAAAGTTAACGAAGTGCTTACTTGTTCAGTGGTATTAATAGATCTTTGACGTCGAATGAGCAGTATTAGCAAGTAAGCAGAATAGAACATCGGGTCGTCATCATACTCATCTCCAGGGGTTATCGGTTATCTTACGTATATTGAAAGGTAATCGAAATTCGTCATGTAATTAGTGTTATTACGTATACTTTTATGTGAAAATGTCTTTGAAGAAACTCGATGATTATTATTAATGTAATGAACGTACATTTGCTTGTATGAGAGAGACGATTAGAGCAAGACAACTATGTGGGCATATAAAGAATATACGTTGAAGCTTAGCGTACAAATTATTACAGTATCGTACATTCGATTATCGATTTATTTTTTTATTATGTTGGTATACATATGTTTATCATATGTTGCCATTTTGGATCGGTGGTTTGTTTTTGACAACTGGAAAGTTTAGTCACGTTTTGTTTTTTCTTTGATTTTTTACTAAAAAAAAATTTTGTAAAAAATCGAAACACATCGATTTTTGGGATTTTTTGAAAAAATGCGGATGAGGACATAGAAAATAAAGCGAATCTAAAATTTCACTTCAATCGGACTGATGATGCCTCAGAAAACGAACCTAAATAAAAAATCGAAGAACACCCAAAAACGTGACTAACCTTTCCAGTTGTCAAAAATAAACCACCGATCCAAAATGGCTGATATTGATAACATATAATAAACATATGTGTACCAACATAAAAAAAACAATCGATAATCGAATGTACACAGCCCGCGAAAATTCAAAATTCACCTTTTCTTTTGAACACACCTCGTATATATAGAAACTTTAATCTACCTAGAATACTACCTTGAACCACTTTTTATTCGCTGAAATGTGGTAAACTTTTTATGCCGCCAATAATAACCTGTTGAGGTTTATCTGTTATAAAACTTTAGTGAGAATTTAGTTCGTTTCAGTAATTTCGAGATTAAATTTATAAGTCTTATTAAAAAGTATTTCATATGAGATTTTATCGACAACTTTGCATAAATCTAAGTATATTGAGATAACTTTGTTATACGAGTCTAAATTAGTAATTATAAAGTCAGTTACTGAAGTTTTAGTATATTCTGCGTATTTGTTATTTCTGAACCCATGTTGGTTGTCAGATAGTAATTAATCATTTTCTAGATAAAAATTAATTTGTTCCACAAAAGCTTTTTCCAGAATTATGGACATAGTTTTTTAAAACATGATAAGTCTGTAGTTGTTGATATCGTTTTATAATCCTATTTTATAAATATGAATAATTAGTTCTTACTGCGAACATGTATTGGAGTGGTTTGGAGTTAAGCGTTTAGAATTTAAATTGTTATTGCGTCTGTTATACCATATATCAGTTCCTGAAGTTGATCTAATCTTAACTAATTGAATTAATTTCATAATTCTGTTTCGTGAAACATCTGTCTGAAACATCTTTAAATATCTGTCATTATTATGGTTTTGTATATTACTGTGCATTAATTGATTTTCGTTATATGCTATAGTGCATGTGATATTATACCGACATACTTTAATTATTTTATCCAATACATAAATTTATTGCTGAGGAAAAGCTTAAATTTGATCTCTGTGTTTTGCATATTTACAGAGATATTGCAATAATTGAGACATACTAAATCAGTTGACACCACCGGCAAGGAAGGGTTGTACTGTCTATTATTATTCTGCCACCCCAATATCACCGTTGAACATAAATGTAAAGGGCCACTATACAAAAGGTAAAGATGCTACAATTAGCATATGTATACTTACCTCATGTATAATACCAATAACCTTTGGAGTAAACTAGTTAGAAAAGTTTTATCTTAGAAAACAGGTTTCCACAAGATGGCGCCTAAGAAAAGTTTTTCTCATTACCTTTAGCTACGTTTTAATTACTTTACCTGGTATGAACAGTGAGAGATGATTCCAGAAATCAATTACGGACGTCAATAGAAAGCTCTGTTAATAATCGAGTATGTAAAAGCAACTATCAATCACACCTTAATTAATTTAAAAGGCATACACAATCGAGCAAATGAAAAAGATGGGTTTTATTTAAGTGAAAGATGGATTGTAATCTGCCTAGTATGGGATGGACCCGTAAGGGAATTGATCCAAAGTAATCAGTTAAATTTTCGTCTTAATTTTTCTGACCTTTTTTTAACACGATATTGATAACAAAATATTTGTAAAACAAAATATTTGTTAAGCAAAACAAAATAAAATAAATTAAAAAAACTCCATTAGTATTATTCATACAATTGTATATATGTGTATTTTGTAATCAGTACCGGATTAGTGAAGTTGAATAACTGTTTTTAAATCGTGGAGAATAAACTCATTCCACAGTCATAAAACCAATTCTTAATAATATCAAGCGACGAACATTTTTCAACATTATGTCCATAATATGTCTTGAAAATTTTTCCACCCACCACCTCACGTTCACTTTCCATATTTAATTTTCTATGCAATGTCGTTTTTTACATGGAAGAAGGTTAAAAGGGGGCGTCATAACATTAGATCAATTACTGCGGATCATTTGAGCATTACTCACATTTCGCTAGAAACTATTAGTTCTTAAATCTTCGCATTAAATTGTGTTCGCCTCTTGAACAAAGTTGCCTTTTTATATGTGATTTTGTACAAGAGTCGCCAAATGCCCAGAATCTGTGAAACTATTACGAATGTCGCGCTTCTGATAGAACAAGGGAAGGAATGAACAGAGGGAATAGTAAAGTTGATAAATTTCTATCACCAATGTTTACTATGGACATTTAAATCCTGAATAGTAGTCTCTATTCGGGGCAGGGAAAAGTTTTAAGGCAAATGGTTTCACACATTATTACTTGTGTAAGAATCACATGTCACTCCCTTGATACACTTTATTTGGGTTGCATCAAATTCTCGTCACATGTTATTGTCATGAAACGCAACAATATTTGAGTTGGCGCCGTTCTCAATTTACTGATCCTCGTATGTGACGAGAATTTAAAAAAACCCAACCTCAAAATTCTTACAATATATGCACGCATTCGTAATACATGCACTACTTTTTACCAGGTTGGTTGGCCTTCCCTGTTTAAAACTCTGCTTTAGTCGTCATGTTTCTCCATTGTCTTTCTAACCCCTCCACCTGGCAAAGCTTCCTCTCTCTACTTACTCTTTGATCAATTATGCATGAATATCGAATCGAGTAGCCGGGCCGTGAATTGGAAACCAATAGATAACCAGGTTTCTATAAACCAGACATCCATAAACCGAGTTTCTAGATACCAAGTAAAGAAGATCTGAGTTCCTGGTAGGCAGGCAATTTGCTGCGTTTCATGGACCTTTCTCAGTTCACCCAAGATGGGGGGTACAAATTCACTCATGATTGTTGCAGGTCGGGTTAAGACAAAATGACAATTATCCAGAAATCAACAAAAATTATCAAAACATTCCTGCATTGGGCGATAAAGAGGGACTTGTTAGATTTGCTATTTTGCAAACTGATTATTTTTATTGAAGAAGAATCTGTCAAATAAAACACTGTAAATTTGTGTAGATCTTCTTCTTATTGACAGTTAGATAGCTTAGGGGCAATCTTCCCTGCGGACTTCAGTAGGGAAAACTCTTCCTAACTGCACTCATACCTGTAACGCAAATAACTAAGTCATGAAGTGCGGCGTCCCTTCTCCATCAATCTCCCCTGGAAATGTCACCTCTGTGTTCAATGCCAGCCAAGTCAAGGCAGGAAACATCATTCACGTCAGGGTTATGAACCCAAGAGCTCCAGCTCTGTATGGCCAACCTAAAATCCACAAGGGAAATATTTCCATAAGACCCGTGGTATCGTTTGTTAACGCTTTTATAACAAACTTGGCAAAAACACTTAACTTCATTTTCAAAAAATATACAAATTTTGCACCACGTTTCAGCGTTAAAAACTCGATAGAACTAGTTAATAAAATTTAAAAATGTTGTCTTCCGCATAACTGTCAATTCATTTCTTTAGACATAAAATCCTTATTTAGCAACGTCTCCATTAAAGAATGCCATATAATAATTGAAAATATGTTTGAAAAATGTAATATGAACCCGGTGATAAAAAAAAAGGTTATTCGCGTAGAAACAAATTATTTTCTTCTCAACGATACCTACTATCAACAAAATGATGGTCTTCCCATGGGATCACCGTTAAATCTACTTCTAGAGGAGATATTTATTCATTATATTGAAACATAATTCTTAAATCTCCCTTAGATAAATACATACTCTACTATATCAGATATGTAGACGATATCCTCGATACTTATATTGTATAGGCACCAACCGACCGTTAGATATCTTCAGTAACTGGGAAATCACCGTTAATAATAAAATCTGCTTCACAGTTGAACATGAGATCGAAAGAAAAACATTTTTTTTAGATCTTACAGTTGGTAGAAGTAATGGACATACCTTCGAAATATTTAGAAAACCAACTTTTACAGATACAACAATAAATGCAAACTCAACTCATCCTTGGTCTCATAAATTATCAGCTTACCATTCAATGGTACATAGACTCGTTAATATTCCTTCAGATAAAATAGCGTATGAAAAAGAAAACGAAACAATAAAAACAATCGCGGTTAGTAACGGCTATGAGGCAAATAACATTGAAAAAATTACTAAAAGCAAGAAATATAAAAATAAAATCAATTTAATATATCTGGTACATAATAAAAAAACTAGAAAAATTGTAACGTATGGAATTTCTCGGTCCAATATCAGTAAAAAATGCAAAAGAAATAAAAAACGTGATTTAAATATAGCTTTTGGAACCAATAATAATATAGGAACAAGCCTAAAAAACTCAAAAAGAATAAATCCTAAACTTAATAAGAGTGGCATATACGAATTAAAATGTGACCACACCGACTGCAACGCTACCTATATAGGGCAGACGGGAAGGACTTTCTCAACTAGATTCAAAGAACATATACGATGTTATAAAAATAAAAACACTTCGAAATTCGCAGAACATCTCTTAGTAAATAATCACGTCCCGCTTGACAACAATGGGCCTAAACCTTTACATGTAGAAAGGGTCTTAGATTAAATTTACTTGAACAATTAGAAATTATTAAACGAACGAATGATCCTAATATAACATTAATTAATAAAGTAAGGAAAATTACATATTGTTCACATTATCAAAACAATAAAAAATATTTAAATATATCTATTAAGAAAACATTATCAGTTTAATACGAGGTAACACATTATAAATGTGAAAACCTCACAGAATTCAGAGTTTTAATTGTTTTCTAACTAAATCGGTAATACCGATAATAAATCATTATTTTTAAAAACCCGTCCAAATTAGAATGGGATGTTAGTGAATAAAATTATTTAATAAGTCGTCACAATCTGGATTAACCGTAGTTTGAAAATCGCCTTGAACGCAAAAACAGCTCTCAAAATAATAATAACAACTAAAATACTTGAAGAACTTAATAATAACATTATTAAATTTAAAAAAAAATCATTTTCCAGTGTTTATTTTGGGACGAAGGCTAAGAAGTTCCAAAAGCGGTTGGCATGTAATAAAATGATACCCACAGAATAAAAGTTGTTATTTTGATATACTTATATTATAAAGTTACTAATTTCATTCAAATTACTTAAACTTTTATTCATTAATAGCTGACGTGTACCCGGCCATGCTCGGGATTATTAATGGTTTAAAGTGAATATTTTAGGTTTTGAATTCTATTAAGCTGAATATAATTTTAAGGTGGAAATAAAATATACTAGGAATTAATTTTGTTATAACAAAAGAATTTTTTAAATCTTTTGTAGTGCATCTTTTCCAAAATATCTATGCTAAGAATGCTTTAATCAAACATTTCAAAAGTAAAAAAAAAAACGAAAAAACTTATTTTTCACCACATAAGATCGAACCAAAATGACATTATGAATATTCCTAAATTTAAAACTACTTTTGGACAGAGGAATTATAAATATCTCTTCATTTAGCTATAAATTCACTTTACCGGCCATAACAAAAAATAAATAAAAACAGAAAAGGCAAAACAATCAGTTTTCAAATAAAACCTAGTCCGCCTCAGTACAGGAACCCCTATTGAGTATGACTAAGAAAAACATCACATATTGTCTTATTAGCTTTGTAAAATGTTAATAACTAAATTAAAATATATGTATTGAAATTAAATATAAAAACGTAAAGAATATCCCTATAATTACCCCTATATCTACTCATACCCCTGCTCCTACTACTAGAGCCAATATAACTACCACTTCATCCACCCGTACCCCTACCCCTACTACTACAGCCCCTATAGCTTCCCCTACCCTACCCTTTCACCACATCATTCAATAAATATCTTTTCGGCCTTTACAGCGTCCCAAATACACAAACTCATCTACGTGCTCCAAGTATGCATAAGTTGTCTACAAATGTTTTTTTTTAATAAAATTAATATGTACTCTAATATTTTTCTTGGAACTTGGATCATAGAACAAAACAAAATAGCATCGGGGTGTTCAAATTCGAAGCAGTGAGATCAAAATTAGAACGTTTTTCAACTGAAGTCGAATGTTACATTTTTATTCCCAATACGTTTCGTTTTTTTTTAACTTAAATATAACATTTTTATCAAGTATGCCGCGTTGTCATTGTTAAATGACTGCATTTTACTGTATTGAGAAATGTGTAGTAATGAAACAAACTTACATCTGTACTGGAAATTTATACGGTGGGTCTATCAAGAGACATCAAAAATTCAATTATTAGAAACTAGATTCTTGAAGATGAAAATAATAATGGACGTGTAGCGTTTTTAATCACAGAGATTCATTGTGTACTGCGCAAATACTCACGGGAATTTAATTTTTTGTTTGCTTCGGACGGTAAAACGAATTAAAGTGTTTTAAAATCAAATTACCTCCGGGCGAAAATATCTAGAGGACGAAGTGTTTTCAAATAAACTGTCGGGGCACTGTTGTGCTATCTTAACGGTTTAACATTGGATAAGGTCATACTCACAAAAATATGGTAATGTATAACAAAGTAATAATAAGGAACTCTAGTGAAAAATATTATGACTTCAAAAATATATATTCGTATGGATCAGCAAACGCCGATTACGAATTTATAACATTTATTATTTATACGTAGAATTTATAAATCGTTATTTAAAAGTGAATAAATAATCATCTATTAATTGATAAACTAAAGTTCTTAAAAACTTAAGACAAGATTTTTGTGCATAGCGATGTTTGCGATAAGCCGACGTAGCTCAACGGTAGAGCATCTGACCGGACATTAGAAGGGTTCGGGTTCGAGTCCTGCCGGCGACATTTATCTTTGCTCGGAAGGTTTTTTCAATTTGGATGAGTGTTTTAGATTAATAATTATTGTTTATAAAAATAATAAATAATCATCTCATCAAAACACCTTATTACATTGGTACCATTGTATTCGGAACATCTGACGTCACGTGTGTATTCTATCTCTATGGAGATTTTAAATGGGTATTTTTTTAGCTTACGTGAAATTTGAAATTATTTTGGGTGACTGTAAGCTCTATAATTGTTAATCAAATGAAACACTCAAACTTTATTTTAATCACATTTATTTTACACACCTACCGTTTTCGGAACAACCGTTCCATTGTCAGGGCAAAGCGTTTACTTATACAGTATACTTTGTTACGTAACGAATAGGAGATTCTAGTCGCGAAGGAATAATACTTCTTGCTTCTGGTTTATTTCTAGCCGCCCGATTGCAAAACGCCACCCAACGTGGTGATTTTCCCCTAATAACACTGGCTTCCCTCGTGGGGCTTTTCATCGTCATCCTTCCCTCTTTTTCCCCTCGTAACAACTTATACAGTATACTTATAACGTATACTTATACAGTATACTTATACAGTATACTTATACAGGTAGGCGTGTAAAATAAATGTAATGAAAACAATGTTTGAGTGTTTCATTTGATTATAATGGATAACCACAAAGTGATAGCTTCATACAATAGTCTATAATTGTTGTTCAATATAAAAAAAAACTATTATTAATAACGGAAATTAGAGTATTCATGAGCAAACCAATTGTCAATATGGATATTTTGATAATATAAATGCTCAATACTATTTCTATTCTTCGAGTTAAAGTTTCTGAAAAGATACATAATTTTATAACTTGTATTTTGTTTTGGTTTACTATGAATAGAATATAAAATTATTTACGGTAAAGCTCATCCTTGTTTTGACATTTGACATTCTAACCTCAAAACCGACCGACTATGAAAATTAAGTTAAGAACAAAACGATATATACTGGTATTAATTTCTTATTCATGGATGCTCATTTTGGCAAAGTGTATTTTTATAACATACATTACAAAACGATGAAGAGGAACTTAAAGACAAGTTTTTTTACCTGCATGGATTTCGTCAGAGCAATTTTTTTCCCAATCATAATTCTAAGATACGACTGATAGCATCTCTTGGAGTACTAGCCTGTTGAGTGTTGGTATTATATATTAATATAACTCTATAGACTACTTCTATAAGATAATACTTCTTTAACGAAGAAAAAGAAATACAAAAAAATGGCGAAGCTCCTTCGCACAATTAGCCCTAAAGGAGAAACGTTGCAAATCTAGATTAGGTACGTTCATTTTTTTTAAATTTTATTCAACCATATTTGAGGTAGATAAATTCATCATGTGTTACATTATAAAGAATAAGTGTATTGAAACATTTTATTATACATTCACAGTCCTCCTTACTAGGGATTCCTGTTCTGAGGCAGCTGTAGGTTGTTGTATCGGTGTTACTAATGCTTGTGTTGTCTTCATAATTTTGTATGATTTCCTAACTTCATCTTCGTGTTTACTTATTCGTACTTTGATATTGTTTCTGACCTTTTAAACGAGTATGTCGGTGGTATTTTTAATATCGGTTGGAAGACCATTATTTTATTCTGTGGCATGTGCTTCATAGTTTTTTTTTTAGATTTGAAGTTTTTGTCCTCGTAGTATTTTGCGGGTCATGTATCTTTGTCTATTTGTCACATGGGAAGCGTTCCTCTCACACACACATGACAGCACATCACACAATACATTCATAATATGCAATGGGTAAAATATTGACAGGCGGATGACTGCTCCTGGGACTCTTATAATTTTTCCTGATTCAATAATTTCAACACCAATATGACATAGCTATTTGAACAATGGTTTTCGTAATCTTCTATAGCTCGTGATGCTACAATCAAGTACTCTAAATGACAACACCTCCAGCTCCTGCCATTTCGTATATATAGAGATGGCAACATGATACTCTAGCGCCTCTAGCGGCCCGCGTTGGCAGAATTGGGCTTTATCATTTTCTGTGAAATACATTCTTAATTGTTAATAAGTTTAAGGAATCTGAAATTCATAAAATAAAATTTAGG
Organism: Halesus radiatus; assembly: GCA_022606495.2. Lineage (NCBI taxonomy): Eukaryota > Metazoa > Arthropoda > Insecta > Trichoptera > Limnephilidae > Halesus > Halesus radiatus. Next base: position 109,767 of record JAHDVE020007721.1, read on the forward strand.
TGACCTACATATGACTTTACTCCTTTTTTCCCTATAAGGGTGATATTTTAAATAGGCTATTAGGGTTGTATTAACAATTGCTCGCGCTCTGTCTTAATTGCTTAGAAAGGAATAAAACATTTATTGTAATAGCAATACAGTCCGGAAGCGCTGCAGCCCGGGCCGCTAGATGAGCTAGTATAGCCTGTTGCCAGTATTTTGACGTCTGTGATATTTCATTAAACGTGCAGCTTTTCCAATAGTTTTGTATAATGTAATAATGTATTTTAAAAAAAATTGTGTTTATCGATAGATTTCATTCAGAAACTCTGTGCAAATTTCACGACGCTCGGTTCACCATTCAAGAGTTTTTTTTTTAATGGACATGTAAACAGATTTTTGGCTTTAAGGTTAAGATTTATTCACCACCTATCACTTGCACGTGAAGATATGCTTATGTAACATTCATCTCTCGAGTATTATGAAGCACGTTCGTCACTCTTATTAAAACTTTTGGTGATTGATGTTACCCTTCAAATAACTTCCAGTAAGTACTCGCTTCCACGTACTTGGTCATGCCAAATCTCCTTTTCTGACAGGATGAAACTTCTGTTTGTGATTGGGCAAACGAACTTATCAGAATTCGTTTCACTTAACTAAATGGCATGACTTTCTGACTAAATAGATCAAAACTTAAAATTAAACCACTTAACGGTTTTATGCTGTTAATTCAGGTACCTTGGTAACAAAATAATTCATTTGGTTTTTTTTTAATATTTATACTACCATTACGAAAATCTTCTGCTTTATAAAACATTATCTTCTCTCTGTTCTTAAATAAATGTACTATAATATAAAAATATTAGTAAAAAATAAATATCATATATGTTGTCTATATGTACTCGTATATATAATCTGTATTTAAAATGACGTAAAGTTATTATTTATTAATATTTCATGACATACTCTATATCTTACAGAAACCAATATCTAGTTTCTTTAAAAGTAAGATTATCGATCACTTCCAATAAACCTGTCAGATTCTAAGTTCGTGTATACTTGTAAATTAGTATATTCTTTAAACATAACATTAAATTCTAATCTATTACATTTATGATACTACTGATCATAAAATATTATGTTTGGAATTTAAAAAAATTGGATTGACCGAAACAACACAGAATAGGAGGACGTGAACAATATCGAATTGGCACGTGGGATATCAAAGGAGAATGGAAAGAAAGATGAATGAACTATGGAATTCGATGGTAAGCAAAAGTTAGGATGTAAAGAGTAAGAAAACGGGAGCAGCACGATGCAACATAGCGATACGCTCGTCATCTGCTCTAGGAGACCATATACAGAGAGGACCTGTCAGGGTGTTTCAGCGTTATTTTCTCCTAGAATGGTTGAATGTATGCTGCAGTATGAATACGTCAGTCCAAGAATCATGTAGATTCAATTCAAAATCGGTATGACAATGGTGTTTTTTTTGTGTGCTATGCTTCTGTTAATTCTGAAAGTGTTGAAGTGAAAGATGATTTTTGGACTGTCATGAGCAATGTAATGGGACTAAAAAATTTGAATTAAAGGATTATAATGGCAGGGGAATTAAATAGGCGGGTGGGAATTAGACGGGATGGATTTGAATCGGCTTTAGGTATGTTTGGTAATAAAATAACGAATGACAATAGTAACAGTATACTTGGCAATATGTTTAGAGTGGAACCTTTTTGTGTCGAACACCTTCTTCGATCATAAAGGTATCCACCAATATACGTGGGAAAGGGGAAATGAGAGGTCAATGATTGTTTTCGTGGTAATTGACTCTTAGTTGAGAGCCGTTACCGAAGACACGAGAGTTTTCAGAAGAGCTGAGGTTGAAACCGACCACTTCCTTGTTGTGTCTAGAGTAAACCTCTTCCGCAAATGGCGCTCTAAAGTGAAAGCGGTGTCGACTCCAACAAGAGTCAAAATAGGAAAACGATATTGTGAGAAGTAAGTATGAGAATTGTGCAGCGATGAAATTGAATGAGAAGAAAATGAACGATCTAAGTACAGATGAAACATGCAACCACATAAAAGTGAGTCTTTGTGAATATACTAGAGAGGTATGTGGAATAAGTACACAAGGTAGGAATAAAGGCGATACATGGTGGGATGATGAGATTAAAGCACTGGTCTTCGAGAAGGAGAAAGCTTGGTTATGTCTGATAGCAACTGGTAGTGCTTCCAGTGAAGAGCGGAATCAAGCGAAAGAAGTATACGAGGGATGTAAGAAAAGAGTTACTGTTGGAGTGAAAGAACGAAAGAAACGTCTGGAAGAGGAAGAAGGAATCAAAATGACAAAGCACTTCCAAGAAAACAATAAACTGTTTTGGAAGGAAGTCAAAAAGTACTGGAATGGTCCAGAAAACGAAAGTATGAAACTGATAAAATCGGAAGATGGAAAAATGTTAACGAATTAGAAAGAAATAAAAGGAATATGTGTGAAATGCTTTGAAGAGGTTTTTAAAAGCAACCCGACCGATAGTGATTCCAGTGGCGAATCAGGTATAAATGACGATGGGGTGAACATTACCAAAATCAGCATGGGTGAAATAAAAATATTGATTAAAAGTTTGAAGAATGGTAAGGCTGTTGGTTTCGACAAAATTGATTCTGAATATTTTAAAGGAGATCGCCGTATAATTCTCACATGGTTTTGCAAACTTTTTAACCAGTGCTTAGAGGAGGGTTACACGCCATTAGATTGGAAGAGGGCTGTGATCATGCCTCTATACAAAGGTAAAGCGTCACGTATGGAATGTGGATATTACAGAGCTATTAAACCTTCTAAGTTGGAAAGCTGTATGGTAGGATATTGATTGAAAGGGTATAAACGAAAACAAAAGATAAAATTATGCAATGTGGAAGGTGCATTTATGAGTGGAAGGGGATGCATGGATCAGATTTTCTCGTTGCGTATGCTCATAGAGAAGTTTCTGGAAAAAAATCAGAAACTTTTCTGTACCTTTGTAGATCTACAAAAACCATACGACCGATATGAGAGTAAAAGAATATAAAAAGTATTGTCCAATTATGGAGAGAATACGAATTTCATACAGGCAATCGAGTCTCTGTACGAGGAAAGCGTCGCATGTGTTAGGGTAAACGGTGATTTTACGGAGTGGTTTGACATCACAAAAGGTGTTGAGCAAGGCTGCAATGTCACCGTGATTATTCAATCTATACATGGATGCAAGAATTGAAAGAGGTGGGCTTGGGCGCGAAAAAAATCTTGAAGTATGTTGTCTGTCATATGCTGATGATGCGGTGCTGACAGTATGCAATATCTACAGTCCCTCGTATCTAGGATGAAATAAATATGTATGAAGAATGGGCTAATATAAGTAAGTCTAAAGTCATGGTTTTTAAAAGAGAGAGTACGAAAACAGAGTACAATATAGTTGTGAATGATGAATACTTGGAGCAGGTCGATGAGTTTGTATATTTGGGAAGTATGTTTACGAGAAATAGAAAAGCTGATAGGGATATTGAAAGAAGGGTGAATGCAGGAGACTCCATTAACGGAGGACTGAACGCGGTTAGCGCTAACAAAACTTTGTCCAAGGAAGCGAAGCTAGCAGTTCATAATGGAGTGCTGATACCAACCCTGATGTATGGCAGTGAGGAAGGATGAAAATAAACTGAATGTCATAGAAATGAGACCTCTGGGGCGAATGTGTGTAAAACCATGTATGATAGTGTGAAAAATATTGAGATTCGTAAAGAATGCAAGGTTGCCGTAATGAGTAAGATTAATAAAGGGGCGCTTAGAGCGAATGAACGAAGAAAGGAGTGTGAGAAGAATATATGACGCGAATGTGAATCGACGAAGAAGGCGGGGACGCCCGAGGAAGACACGACACGATCAAGTGAATCAAATACTTGAGTCGGGCCATGTCAGAAGTCGGAATAATAGAAGAGAATGTATGAGACAAATTTTATACTTTATTTCATCCGACAGTCTCAAAAATATTTTTTGCGCGTAAGTTTTATATGTTTATGTTACTTAGTACCACAAATCGTAAAATTCCGTAATAAACTTCTCTCCTTTAATCTGCTAGAAGCAATCTGAGCAAACAATAAAATCCAGACCGAAATGTTTAAATCGCCCGATTAGCGGAATTGAAAATAAAATACCTGTATAATTGCTGCGTATTCATTAATCAAATCGTCAGGATGTGATCGAAGGCCCTGGTCCGAAAAACTCGTTAATAATTCAATCTAAAAATTACGCAGTTTCAACGACCTGCTCAATAAACCAACAGCTATGAGAAGGGCTTTATTTGGCGGTGGGAGCTTTTGGCTGTGTGCTTTAATTCCTATTCAGCGCAGAGTATTAAGGTGGATTCATTTGTTGGTCGTGTTGGGCATCACTCACCGCTCTCGTACCAATGGTATAGAATATATAGCAGGAGTACACAAATGTTGGTAAAAGTACCACAATCAGATCCCCAGCAACTTTAGAATATGATTAAATAAATAAAATACACATTTTCATATAAAGCGGTAACTTTGTGACGTGATATTGGAATTTAAAATAAAACAATGCATTCGTTTGCACCTCTTTTATTTTTATACTTACTCAATATATTTTGGAATACTGGAATAACTATTGGTATACTGGAATAATGGAATATTGTAATATTGGAATATTGGAATATTGGAATATTGGAATATTGTAATATTGGAATATTGGAATATTGGAATATTGGAATATTGTAATATTGGAATATTGTAATATTGGAATATTGGAATATTGGAATATTGGAATATTGGAATATTGGAATATTGGAATATTGGAATATTGGAATATTGGAATATTGGAATATTGGAATATTGGAATATTGGAATATTGGAATATTGGAATATTGGATATTGGAATATTGTAATATTGTAATATTGGAATATATTGGAATATTGGAATAATATTGGAATATTGGAATGTTAGGGATGAAATTAAAACTTAGAATGAGCGTTCCTTTGTTTCTTTGTTTAGAGATAGAAACAGTCGTCACAAGGCATTACTTTCGCTGTCAAATCAATTACGGCACCCAAACGACAAACAAGAATTAACAACTTAATAACTTTATCCCAAAAAGAGGCCAAGTACACATCAGCTAGTTTCCTATAAATTAAATCTAGGCATCATAGGATGAGATTAGGAATGAGAACATGGATTAATTTGTTAGAGTATTCCTCACTGTGGGGTATCGCAGTTGACCAAGCAAATCGATTATATTACAATAGGGTTTATAAACGATAAGAGGAACGGCTGCGCGGTCTCTTTCATACAAAACTTAGGCCATTAAAGGAATAGATTCTTCCCTATTTTAGAGGCACCTTATTATTTGGGGGCTAACGGTGATGTAAAAACAAGTTTTACCCCGTCTAATTTGAAAATATAATGAAATATAAAATTTAAAAAAAAATAATTTAAATAAGCATTATGGTGGACTTTAAATTAAATTAAAAATAAATTTGAGATACCTAATTTAAAATGTCGACCCAAAAAAACCTCTTTTTTTATGTTTTGTTTTTGATTTTTTATTTACGTAATCGTATTTACATAGCAAAAATGATAATTAAAATAAAATACTGTAAACCCGTTTTTTTTTCAATGCCTATACTTTAGAATTTAAAAAAAATATATATAAAATACTCCTCATGCTTGTTAGATATTTACTAAACCTTTAATTAAAAATACATATACCATTCAGTTTGGATGGGTATTTTGGCTTCAAATCCAAAATTAAGTTATGTATGAAACAGGCAGCGCAGCCGTTCCTCTTAATAAGTTATTCCAAAATTGAATATGAATCCTAACTTATAGAAAGAGTCAACAGATCTACCAAATAAATAAAAATCAGATAAGTATATCCGACACACTATCTAAAGATTACAAGTAAATTCAGTAGAATCTTGTAATCTTGATAAATAGATAGTTGCGAAACATATGTGGTAGTTAATGAAAGATGATATTGACAGTTCTTAGAAATCGAACTATGATACCAATGAAAATGACGGAACGGATTTGGATAGCCGAAGCTCAGTGGATTAGAGCGCAAGGTCGCGGATAGACCATGAGGTCCTCGGTTCGAATCACAGCTACTGCCATTACCTTTTTTTATGTGTCTTTCCGGTTTCATATTTCATTTTGAAAGTCGTTAATATTGTCTTCAATGATTTAAAATATATTACAATGAAGTTTATATGTAGCTTCAGTTAGTTATTCCAAATTTGTATAAACCACTATTAGAGATATAAAAAATATCGACATGTTTCGTAAGCAACACTTCCCTCATCAGCATACACAGTAGACTTCCGAAGCATGTTGATATTTATATATTTAATAGTGGCATATACAAAATATTTCTTATTCATATTATTAAAAATAACACCGCAAAGATATTTTACATTTATTAAAGAAATACTAAAATATTGAGCGACTGAAATAAATAGTCAATGAGCAGAGGAAAAGAATGTTGCGAATTATTTCTATGATCTGGTTACTAAAAAGGCTAAATCCATAAATTAACGTTTATATTCTGAACGAGGTCTCTCTCAAGGTAAGAGTATTTTCCAGCGTAGAATGAAGTGTAAATTCAATATTGATTAAAAATCTATCATGACCTCTTTTCATCTGGAAAGATGATGGAAATAAATCCCATTAGCTGTGGAGGCTGGATGCAGCCTTATTCAAGATGCGACAGTATTAGTCACAGATTCGAAAAGTTCAGGGAAACCCAGATATAAAAAAAAATATATCCAACAATCTTTTTTCTAAGAAACGAAGGCTTGATTATTAATTTTATCTGCAAAAACTGATAATCGGTGTATTTTTTTATAAGCAAAAATACATATATTTTTATTTTTAAACCCGAAAAAGCAAATACTATTTTAAGGTTTTCGGGAAGAATAGGAAGACATCGCCAGTTTTTTTTCTATTAAATAAATATCGAGAAAAATATCTGAAGCCAGTGGGACTTGACTACTGAAACAAACATTTTTGTAAAAATATGTGAAAGAAATCGATTTACCTAAGTCGATCAATACACTCTTTCTTTTCGTAAGCCTCCATTCCCTTTATGGTACCCACTCTTTGTTGTACCAACACAACGTTTTGATTACTATTGGTTCAATTCTGAAAAAGTTTGTGAACAACTGCAGTAAACGAGTAAATTAGTCAAAGTGAAATGACTAAATTTCCATCGTTGTTTTTGGTTTAATGTTAGAAAACTGAGTGTGAAGAATGATTAAACAGATGTTTTTGAAAGGTTTTTATTAATTAGTTTAATAGAGCTATAATTTGTTTCAACGGCTGTGGAATTTTTTTAATACAGATTAAAACATAACACCCGCTCCTAAAACTGTACCCACGCTGGTAGACAAAGATACTTTGTAAAAAGGATTCATCATAGTATTATAAAATCATATAGGGTATGTGGAGAATTGTCCCCCTAACGGATTCATGTATTATATTCGAGCTCGTCATTTTTTTAAATAATGTTAAAATGATCGAGTATACATTCTCCTCTTCTTTTCTTCTTCTTATTGTTTATATATAGGTAGGTACTGTTGTTAATTCGTCCGATTCCCCATTAAAAAAACCATAGTTTTTTTCGATGTATGTTCCTAATTTTCTCAAATTAATATTTTAACATATTCATTGCACAATAGAACTCGTCAAGAAACAATTGTACTAGTATTATTCAATACAAAACGCACTATTCTTCAAAAATAAACAATATAAACAACGATCAAAGGAAGGGGGATATAATTCAACCAGTTTATAACGGAAAAAACCATCTCGTGAAGAGAAATTGTTTATTGATTTTCCAATATAATCTGCTTTTCTCCGAAGACGCTGCAAGGAGGAGATATCTTGTTTGCTTCAAAAACAAAGTTTAAGGAAAAAGCAATTTGATTTAAGTATAATGTACGTAAACGTACAACTTGAGTATTTCGAAACAAGGTAAAAAGGGGCTGCCTATGAAGGAAGGATTTTTATTTTGATAATAAATTCATAGTAATACCTATATTTTATCATAATCTATTTATTCGAACGAAGCTGTTGTTTTATGCTTGAAAATATGGAAAACCTCTCCTTGATAGAAAATGGATAATTTCCTTAAAGTGTTAAATTTTACAGAATCTTAACTACTATGTATATACTTGATGCTGTTGAAATCATTAACCGCCCGTCATTTGGGTTATTATTAAAAAAATATGTTTTTTTTTCATTAGGTTTCGCAATAACAATACGTGTTTATAATATACCAACGTGTAAGGGAGAGATGAAAATACCCGAACACATCCGTTAGCTTCGGCTAACCTCGAAATACTAAATGAGATGACGCAGGAATAAACTTGACGTATACAAATGTTTTGTGGGTTTCGGGTATAGTTTTTTTTTGTATGTATGGGATATGGCTTGTTGCGTTGGGGCGATAATATAGCGGCCGTATCACATGCGCTCGTTTGGGTAGGGCCGTTAAATATAATGGTAATATTAATTAAGGAAAAGATATATAAAATTTTAAATAAAAATGTATATATATATTATATATGAGAATGTCGTCTGAATAACCAGGTGTTTTCCCACCTTCCTATCCCCCTTCTCCTTCCCCTACACAATACCTTCAACCTCACAACATTCCCTAATGGAGATGCCATAGTCTCACTGGCTCCAGACGGTTAGGAGCAGTTGGGACTCTTGTGCGGTATTCATATAAAAAAACCTACCTTATTCAATCTATAATAGAATTGTAGTTTTATTTTTAAAAATAACTTTAAAAATAATCTGTGGGTACCATTAAATCTAACAACAGCTTAAAAATAGCCAAGATCGCCTTTAATGGTATAATACCAAAAAATCTATTATTGAAAAGGGAAAAAATCTGTATCCTGAATGGTGTCATGAAATTTGAATAGCTGTATGGACTTGCCACTAACCATAAAAAAGGACAGGATACGCAAGATCGATGTTTCTTCCACATGTTGTATTCGATGAAGACACGTGCATTAATTTTCAGTGAAATATAATATACAAGTAATTGAAGATCTACGAAATTAATATAATATATGATCAATTATATATACTTAACGTTCAGATGTATTCCTTTTGTCCAAAATTATACATGCATCAATTAAAAACCAAACAATTTATCACAAATCAACACCAATACAACAACAAGAAAATCAACAAGGAGGATAAAAAAAAACATTTTCTATATTAAAGCCTACCACACAAATACGGGATATTTCCCTCCTTTATCGCGAATATTAAGAAATTACAATACTATACACTGTTCTAATAATGAAATAGACATTTTTAATGACAGAACTAATCAATTTTTTTTTAAATAGTTACCATTAATATCTGATAATGTGATGATGACCCTTACACACCCTTAAGGGGTTAGTTTATACACCTACTTTACAATATGTTTTCCACCCTTCAAGTACGATAATTTTTGTCGTTGTTAATTGTACTTATTAATTATTATTTCTACATAAACATTCATGTATGTTTTAGCATATTGCCTCTTTTAGGTACGAAAATAAAATAAAATAAAAATGTTTTACTTCAACAAAAAGAACACTGAATGGTTAATGAGAAAATATCGTAAGAAAATTGAAGACCTTATGAAATAAAACTTGCTGTTCTTTCTACTTTGCCAATAATAATAATTGGATTACTTCTATAGCGCCGTTTTCGTGAGAAAATCACCTCAAGGGCGAAAATCACCCATAGTTCCTACTGTCCTGCATTTACACTAAAACTTTTTTTTTCTTGTTTTAAATAATTTAAAAATATAATTGTTTAGAATACTTTTTTTTATGAATTACATCCTTTATTTAATTTTTTCACATCTTTTATAATAATATATTCGAAATTCCCTTTAATTATTGTTTGAATATTCGAGCATTACTTTCTTAATATATTACGTTTTTAATATTTTATTTTAACAATTTTAATTTAAATCTGTGATGACTTCACACTTAATTTTTTTTTGTACATCCAGTCACTTACCCGGAACAGGTTTCAACTTGTGAAGTAGGTAATTTAAACATTACAGTAATATAATTATGTAACATGTATTGTACCTACTTATATTTAAACATGCCGTATTGTATTAACCGCCCTACCCATACGGCCGTGATACGGCCGCTATATTATCGCCCTAACGCATCAAACCGTATCCCGTACGTTCAGGTACAAAAAAACTATACCCGAAACCCACAAAACATTCGTATACGTCAAGTTTTTTCCTGCGTTATCTCGTTTAGCATTTAACGTAAAATAGTAAACGAGACATGCCAGACAAAATTTGTAACGTGAAAATTTTATCTGGTATATTGTAAGTACGTATTGTTATTGCGAAATCTAATGAAAAAAAAGAAGTTTTTTTACCTACTTTTTGACTAATACCCAAAGGACGGGCGGTTAAACTGTACAACGTTCTTTCAATAAACGTCGATTTATCGACACTGAAACTGAATTAAATCCCTGGCAAGGCCGGGTGGTAGACCTGGTGCCACATCAAAACAATATTTATAAAAATGTCAACATCTTTAATATAAGCAGTAAAGGCTCGAGGCTGTGTTTGATATTGAGAAAGATATAAACATGTAACCATTGGATATATAAATACGTAATACGCTTTGGGGATATTTACGTATCGGAAGGTTCACGATATTACTTTGAGAAGTGATAGAGTGAAACAGATTTTAATTTTTTTAATAAAAACAAATAAATAACAACATTGTACGCATCTCGATCCAAGAAATAAAGTTAAATAAAGTTTTAATAATAATAAATAAAAATATATTATTTTAAAAAACAAGGTAATATTTTAAATAAATCGGGAGTACATAAATTAATTTGTAACAATTACAACTTTTTCGTAGAAAAGACTTCTAGAAAAGAAATTTTAATATTAGAGTTAAGGAACATCTAAGATGTTTAAGTAATAATAATTATTCTGAATTTGCCAATCATATTGAAATAAAGATTTTAAAATGTTATGTACAAATATAACCGGTTTACAATTCGACAAATTTGAAATTTTAGAATTTAGAAAAAGTGATAAGTCAATTAAATATGAATATTTTTTTTAATAGCCGTCTCTTGAATTTATTTGAACATTAATACCAATAATAAAAAATAAAAAAAATTATTTGTAATAAAAATTTGTTATTAAATATTTTATGATAATTTTTTATCAACATTTTTGATTAATTATTACCTACTTTAAAAAAAAATTGTTTATGTTTATAATGTGTTTATTCTTAAATTATTGTGTTCTATTTTTATCTACCTATTTCTACACTTAACAATATTTTTTTAGTATTCTGTATATTCTTGATGAGGAAATCTTCACTTTCGAAACATGTTGAAACGTATATATTAATAAAGTGGTGAATATAAAGTAATATTTAATTAATTTATTAATAATGACGCCAGAAATTGAATACCAATATTTTGAAGAAATTGCGAGGCATAATTATTTATTAAAATCACGAATTATATTTGTTGATGATTAAATTCAATCTTCTCGTTTGAAGGTCATGGAGCTTGTTCGATGTTCATTGTACGAACTTCACTATTAAGGATTGGACGCATTCTCTGAAGTTAGTCCTTGAAATGGAAGAGTCTAAAGCGGATTTAATAATGTTCGATTTAATATTATTACGATTTATTGTTTTATCGTGCTAATACGTAATTTCATTTTTGTTTTTATGAACCTTTTCAAAAAATAATTTTACGGCAATCGTGAGTAACAATGTAATATCATAGAGAATAAACATATTTGCCTTGAATAGACGTTAAGAATAACTGAACAATCGAATCAATTTCAATATTAGCCTCCAGCAAAAAGCAACTCCAGTGAAAAATATAATGGCTTAATAAAAATACATACATATATGGTAGCTCAGCATATTCCAATTCTGAATGTATTCTTTTTTTATATTTAATTATACTTAATAATAATAATGATAAATGGATTATTTTTATAGCGCCGTTTTCGTGAGAATGTTATTATTTTTACTAAGTTCTGCACGTATTTTCGTTTTTTTTTATTTTTTATTATTGTTACTTCAAGATGTGTTGAGGCCACGTTGAGACAGACCACTTATTTAATAAATGGCAATGTTATTTTAATTGATTTATAATGAATGACCTGAATGCTATTAAATTATTTAATTGTAATATATTGTTTAGGTCGTGTTAAGATACTGAGGAGTGGGAAATAAATAATGTACCTTATTATTGAAATTAATGTTATATTGGGATCATTCTTTCGTTTGATAATTTCCTATCGTTCAAGTAAATTTAATCTAATACCCTTTCTTTCTATATGTAAAGGTTTAGGCTCGTTTTTGTAAAGCGGGACGTGATTATTCACTGAGAGATGTTCTGCAAATTTTGAAAAAATCCTGTTATTATTAGAGCATCGTATATTTAAATTAACTATCAAAAAGAACTTTAAAAATAAAATACTGGTGATTAAGATAAAACGTCAATATCGATAAAAAAAAAATTAAAAATTGAGTTTAATTTTTTTAAAATTTAATGTAAATCAAATTTAATAATGTTACCATTAAGTTCTGCAAGTATTTTTAAATTTTAATAATAATAATAAAAATAATGTTTTATTATCAACAAAATAATAAATAATAATATCCTCACTGGGATTTCCCGTTCTGAGAATTTTATTTACGAAATATTAAAAAACATTATATTAAATTGATGAAAAATATACAAATAATTGATGGGTGAGGTGTTTTAAGCGCAGTTGAAAGGCTTCGGTATTAGTCTGTATTTGGTCTTAATGTATTTTCTATTTCAAATCTATCTATGATGTTTAAATTTATTAAGATTGTTGTGATTTTTAAAGGATAGTGGGATTTTGTCGTAAAGTTTAGTACCATAGTATAAGAAGTTTTTTACTCCAAATGTTGTGTTTGTGGTTCCTTGTTGATAGTATAAGAAGTTTTTTTCAAAATGTTGTGTTTTTGGTTCCTTGTTTTACTCGTATGTGTTTTTGCTCTGAAATCTAGTGTTTCTATTATGCAGTTTGAAAATGGTCTAGTGGAACGCCGAAACAGCTGTCAAAATAATAAAAACTAAAAATAATTGCAGAACTCAATAATATTATTATTAAATTTTATTTACATTAAATTAAAAATAATAATAATAGAGTTCCACGAATAAACACAAAAACAATTAATACTGAAGTTTCATGTTTGCAAACAGCTACTGGTGTTTATGTCAGTACATTATATAAAAAAAGTATACAAGTATGTAGTTATAAAGAAATTTAATTATGCATGCGATATTCAGTTTGCGAGCAAAAGAGCAGATGATAAAATAATATTAGACGGGTTTTAAATGAAAATCAGAAGATACATTGAGAGGATTGTAATAATTCTCTTAGACCAAAACAAGAATTGGGAAAAACTAAGAAAAAAAATAAATTAAATCTTCCCGGAAGTCCGGAAATAATATTAAATTTTCCATAGTATCGTTATTCACAAAATACATCGCGAAGATATTCGCACTCACACACTGAAAACCGCTGTTAATTTTAATCTACATCTAATGGTCGAGGGGTAAGGCTCTCGACTACGAATCCGAATTTCGCGTGTTCAAATCCCGGCGTGCGCGAGTAAATTTTATTTAATTAATTTGTGCTGTTTCACAATCAATTAATTTAAAAATAATAATAATAATTGTGCATGTTCCAGAGTGAAAGATACTTTCAGTATCACCCTGGTGAAAGACCACCATTCAGAATTGAAACGTTGCTTGAATTGGCTTTTAGCCGTGTTTGGTGACCAGATCTGAATAGCCAGGTATTTTTCCACCTTCCTCTTCCCATTCTCCTTCCCCTCCCCATACCTTCAGCCTCACAACATTCCCCAATTGGGGATGCCATAGTCTCACTGGCTCCAGACGGTTGGGACCAGTTGGGACTCTTGTGCGGTATATATATATAAAAAATTACTATCTTCAATAATTACTTAATAGTTTAATAAAATTGGAGGAATTAAAAGTATGTGCACTTTTATGTAATATATTATTAATTATTGAAGATAATATTAACTCTAAAAATGAACTGGGACTCGAACTCAGAATCTTATAGTCAAGATAAAAATGTAAATTTAACTAATTTTTTTTCAAGTTCGTGAATCTCTTTTCTTGTCGTTTCAGAGATTTTCATATTTTCAAAAATATTATTTGATGAACATTTCCCGGACAATACCGGAAATTTGACTGCTCCATCAAATTAAAGCCAAGAGTACAATAGGAATATTTACATAAAATTGTTTGAAAGGGCGGGCTTCAATTATTAGAAATTCAGTGAACTTTCTTACTTTGACTTCAGCAAATAATTATTAGTCTTTTTGTCTTGTCCATCTCCGGAGTAAGAAAGTATTCACATTTTCTGAATTTCCAAAAACTATGTTAATAGAACTGCTCGTATGGAAGAATTCTCAGATATGTCTTTGGATTTTCACAATTTCACCAGCATTGTGTGACGTATTTAATATACAATATAATATAAGTGTTATCTTTGAGGTGATTTTTCACAAAAACGGCGCTATATAAATCGTTCAAGTATTATTATTATTATTATTATTATTATTATTATTATTATTATTATTATTATTATTATTATTATTATTATTATTATTATTATTATTATTATTATTATTATTATTATTATTATTATTATTATTAGTAGTATTATTATTATTATTATTATTATTATTATTATTATTATTATTATTATTATTATTATTATTATTAGTAGTATTATTATTATTATTATTATTATTATTGTTGTTATTATTATTATTATTATTATTATTATTATTATTATTATTATTATTATTATTATTATTATTATTATTATTATTATTATTATTATTATTATTATTATTATTAGTATTATTATTATTATTATTAGTATTATTTTTATTATTATTATTATTATTATTATTTTGTTTTTCGTTTTTTGTTTTTTGTGTTATGTATCATTTACCTACTATCTTATTATTATTTTATTTTTTTCTATTCTTACATATACATATTTTGTATATACTATTGTATCTATATTTTGTATGGAATGTGTGGGACTTCACTGACCTCCCCACATCCCGGAATAAACATTTATTATTATTATTAAAGAATACACACATATATATATATATATATATATATATATATGTATTCTTTAATAATAATATATGAATAGTTGTCTCGTTCTTCTTCATACCATTTAAGATTTCGACAGTGATAATTATACCAACTAACCAACTTACGAGTTTGATTCATCACCACACAAATCCAGATATTTATTTATTGATGCCATGATGCCTTTTACACATAGAAACATTTATCTTACAGTTGCACAAAGGGGTATAATAAGTATGAAGTGCATAATAATAATTAAATTGCCCGAATCAAGTATTTGATTCACTTGATTGTGTCATGTCTTCCTCCGGCGTCCCCGGCTTCTTCTTACATTCACATTCGCGTCATATATGATCCTTACACTCCTTTCTTAGTTCATTCGCTCTACATGCCCAAACCATCTAAGCGTCCCTTTCTTAGTCTTACTCATTACGCTTACATCAGCCCTGCATTTTTTACGAATTTCAATATTTTTCACGCGATGATACATGGTTTTACCACACATTCGCCTCTGAGGTCGCATTTGTACAGCGTTCAGTTTACTTTCATCCTTCCTCTGCCAGTTCCATGCTTCTCTGCCATACATCAGGTTTGGTGTCAGTACTCCATTGTGAACACAAAATGTATTGTGTGTGCCTGACACGTAGTGTAATGTGTGTGCCTGACACAATATGTAATGTCTGTGCCTGACACAAAATGTAATGGGTGTGTCTGACACAAAATGTAATGTGTGTGCCTGACACAATATATAATGTGTGTGCCTGACACCAAATATAATGTCTGTGCCTGAAACCAAATGTAATGTGTGTGCCTGACACAAAGTATTTGCATGACACAGAGAAGTTAAAGGCGGAAAAGTTTTTAAGTTGCAGATAATACAGCATTTAAAAAAAAGTATTTGTCTGATGTACATGATACATAATACTCAAGTGCATAGTGAAAAAAGCAACTTGTTACAATATTTTGGATGACATAAAAATGTATGTAAATACATAATGTGAAATTGCGTCATACATTATATAGTGAATGATACAGAAAAAGAAAAAAAGAAGGCAAGTTATTACGTACTAGTATAAACATATTAATAAACGAATAAAAAATTACTTTGTAATCACCACTTTTGGAAACCAATCATTTCATCGATATAAATAAAGGTTTTAATTTTTTACATACAACCGGCTTACAATTAGACAAATTTGAAATTTTAGAAATTAAAAAAAAATGTTTTAATAGTCAATTAAATATAAAAATAGCATGCTCTTGAATTTATTTTCACATAAATATTAATAATAAAATATTTATTTTTTAATATTTAACGTAAATTTGTTGTTCAATGTTTTATAATATTTTTATTAATTATTGCCTATTTTGATTTATTGTTTATGTTTATAATTTTTCTATTCTTTCATTATTGTGTTCTATTTTTAACATTTGTCTATAATTCACATTATCATTTTTTAGTATTATGTATATTCCTGATGAGGAAAGATTAGCTTTCGAAACATGTTGAGATCTATATATTAATAAAGTGGTGATTGCGAAGTAATTTTTTATTCATTTATTAATAATATGCAAGGCTGATGTAAGCGTAGTGAGCAAGATTAAGAAAGGGACGCTTAGATGGTTTGCGCGTGTAGAGCGAATGAACGAAGAAAGGAGAGTAAGGAGAATATATGACGCGAATGTGAATGGAAGAAGGAACCGGGGACGACCGAGGAAGACATGGCACGATCAAGTGAATCAAATACTTGAGTCGGGCCATGTCAGAAGTCGGAATAACAGAAGAGAATGTATGAGACGTTGTATGAAAGTGAATGAAGCAAGAAGTGTATGCCAATATCGAGATGTTTGGCGGTCCGTCCTCTCTGCCTACCCCCGCGGAGAAATTGCGTGATGCTTAGTTAGTTAGTGAGTTATTGATAATGACGCCACAAAACAAATACCAATCTTTTGAAGAAATTATAAACAATTATTTTTATAAACAATAATTATTAGCCTGAAACACTCATCCAAATTGAAAAAAACCTTTCCGAGCAAAGATAAATGTCGCCGACAGGACTCCAACCTGCACCCTTATGATGTCTTAAGTTTTTAATAATTGATAAACTTTAGTTTATCAATTAATAAATTATAAACACATTATATGAATATTCAATTTATTTTTTATAACTTATTGAAGTTTGTAAACTTCATTGTAATATTTTAATCATTGAAGAAGATAATATTAACAGATCCCAAATGAACCACGAAACCGAAAAAACAACAGAAACCCCGGATAGGTAGAGGTCCTGGGTTCGAGTCCCAGATGCGAATGAAATCTTTTTAATTTCTGTTGTTTTTCGGTTTCGTGGTTCATTTGGGATGTGTTTAAATTATCTTCTTCAATGATTAAAACAGTATATGAAATTTAAGCTACAATAACCACTAACCACACTAGTTGTATTTACCGTCGGTATTGTATTGGAAGTTATGTTAAGGTACGAGTAAGGTGGTAATTATTATCAAGCGACAATTAGATTTGATGGTTATTAAAACAATAATGTCATCGGGGTTAGCTGTTTATGCCCCAAGACCCGCATCTCGCTCTGGCTATGGCTGTGAATATGGCTGGGGGAATTCTAATCCTGACAGCCCCACATTGGAGGAGCTAAAAGCAAATAATACGCCATGACAAATCTACAGGACTAGCCTTATTTGTTTTTTATGTGTACAAAAGTGGCAGATAGCCAGTAAAATCTCCACAAATATGCGAAAAATGTTTCGCTGTCATTTATTTTTTCAGTGTGACGAAATTATTTATCCTTTTTTTAAAGAAAATTAAAGAGTGATAGAATTTATTTATTTACTTGTCGTTATAGATTTTTTTTTTAAGTGGGATTTACAAATAAATAAGGTTTGTGTACGACTAAGATCAGTTGCTGGTAGATTATTTAAATTAAAAAATTTTGTTCCAATCTGTACATTTCGAATAGTGTATTTATCATTATCGAAATATGTTAAAAGGTATGTAATTACAGCCTAGAGATTTTCCTATAAAACAAACATCAATCATGTTCAATCAGTGCAAAATTCATTTGTTAAATTATTAGCTCATAAAAATTTATACAAACAAAGGCATACTATTCCATATTTTTCTCTCAAAATTCTTTCAATAAGAGCAATTCTGAGGTACAAAATTATAGTTCAGCACATTAATAACCCTATATGTATAATACAAATAGACTAGAGCACACTTACAACACTCGTCTCAATTTTAATGAACGATTAATGGTTCCTGAGTATACAAACAAATATGGACAAAGAACTTCATCACATGATTCCTAGCCGTTTAAATATGTTAGCATCTGAAATAAAAACAGTGTATTAAAACCAAACAGTTAATAAATATATTGAAAACTTTGCTAGCTGAAAGAAACTGTTTGTATTAGATAATACGGAAATATTATTTTATGTACGGTTATTGTTGTCGTTTATGTTTTTTTTAATATTATTGTAGAAATGTTTTTGAATAAGATTCTTGAAAAATATTTGTGCTTTAAGTTTGTTACATGTGTTTTTATGTTTATATATATACACGAGTATATTAACCTTAACTGTAAACTGTACAATTTACAATTTGAATAACAGGCTCCCGTTATACAAACTACAAAAAACTAGTTTATCGGGACTTTCCGCATTATGCTTTTTCATATTATATTAATCTACCTGAAACATACAACCTCTAAGACAATCTTGGCGGTCTCTAGGAAACCAACAGCCTCCATTCCTGCCAGTCTCCCGTTATTTCTGCTCAATTATTTATGCCTAAGACTGCGGTTTTTGCCTTCACACCATCTTACCGCCCAAGATTAGGTCCATCCTGCCGAAATGTCTGTTTGGTGGTCGCGTTTCTTACATTCTTGCTACGTGACCTGCCTTGCAGTTCATTCCCAATTAAATGTGGAAAGAGTTGGACAAGAGATTTCGCAAAATTTTTTTAAATATATTATTTTGCATTAATACGAAACTTCTTATGTTCTGTCAGCAACTATTAATTTACGTTGGGGACAACGAGACCAATACAAGTATTATCATCAGTGTCTTTACTAATTTAATGCAACCACAAATACGAGTACAGTGGTGCCTCGCATAACGAACGCCTCGCACAGCGAACGCTGCACACAACGAACTTCCTTTTCGTTCATTTCACGATTCATACAACGAACTTCCTTTTCGTTCATTTCACGATTCATACAACGAACTTCGCTTCACACAACGAACTTCGCTTCACACAACGAAGTCGCCCACTTCACACGATCACTGCCGATTTATTGCATCCTTCCGCGCAGGCAGTCGTTAGTCACTGAGCACACAAAGAAGAGCTGACAACTGAAGAGCTCCAAACACTTCTGGCCCAACAACATGACAATGCTCAAAGGGAAGCGTCATCTGATAACGAGGAGCAACAATCAAACAATCAACCAATTCCAACTGCTGACATCAAGAACATCCTGGTCAAATGGAAAGCAGTTCAGGAGTTTACCAATGCCCACTATCCGGATTCCGCTGAAGCAAACAGGATCAACGACCTGTACTCCGATACTCTTGTCCGTTATTTCCGGCAGATGTTGAAGAAAAGAGAGAAACAAACGACTTTGGACAGGTTTTTCACTGCACCATCGGCCAAAAAGCGGAAAATGGATGAAGATGTGCAAGATTCGATTATTTCTTAAAATTAAAAAAATGTGTGTTTTTTTCATTATGTTTTTAGATGTATCTAAATAAAAATAATAACAAAAAATTTATCTTTTTTTTATGTCATCTTACCATATTTTATGCTACAGAACGAATTATTTTTTTTAACATGTATTGTTATGGGAAAACGCGTTTCACATAACGAACTTTTCGCATAACGAACTTGCTCCTGGAACGAATTAAGTTCGTTGTGTGAGGCACCACTGTACATCACAAATATACCGAATTTTCACCCGCGATAACTGAGGTACAAATTAAATAACCCTCTCAACGTATGACAATTGTTTCGAACAACCTGTATTCCCATCTAACCCATGCGGCAGTATGTCGGTCTACAAATGTGATTGTTTGAGCCTCATCCAATTCCTCCGGCACATTGAGCAGCTAATGCGCTAACCGAGAAGTCTACTCATTTCATTCCGCCAGCGCCATCTGTTAACCTACTGCCGATTGTCGCGATCGATTAAATGGAACCTCGATAACGCGGGCGCCAAAAGGCCTATTGAAATCTAGGGGCTTCGCACAAAGGTGAGGTGTTCATAAAGGAAATACTGCACGATGGGTGTCGGGTGAACATTCTTTTAAAGAGTGGTCAGTTAGTAGGTTAGACCAGAAATAGGAGCGCAGAGATAAGTTTTCACAAAATAATGTACGTTTTTCGAGCAGATAGAAATATTTGGAAATATGAAATATTTTGCAAACTCTTTTTTCAATCTATTTATTTTTATTTATTTATTAATTTTAAAATGGTTTCACTCCCTGTGGTCTAATATAAACATAGATTTTTATAGTCCAATTTACATGTTTCTTATTTCTAATACTTATTGCATACATCATTTTTACATTTAACTTTAAATATGTATAATCAAGGTACAATTTTTATTTCACTGTGAAATGAGCTTAATATTTTAATGCCTTTTTACAGTAAACAATTTTCTCGGTTTCTGTGACTTATTTTTAACAAAATTTAACTACAAATATTACTTGGCTTACTGTCTATCTTAACAATCTCTCGATAATGACAAAAGAATTAACGTACTTTTAACAAAGCACGAGGTTTAGATAAAGAACGCATGGATGAGCCATGGTATTGCGGTAGGTATGTAGAGCATCCGAGAAATACATACATCAACCTCTCTAACCAGCAAATGACAGGTGATTTACTAACATCAATAGTCATGGGAATAGAGCGTTTACCTATAATTTACTCGATATCACTGTCACTTTACACCATGCCGTACGTAGAACAATCAACAACTCCAGTACAATTTTTTTTAATCAATAATCTCGCTCAAACTTAAATACCAGTATATTTAGTTTTTTTCTTAAGTCAATTTTTACAGTTAAAATAATTATCCATGTTTCAATTTTTCAAGGCCGCCAAAACGCTCCAGATAAATGTTAAATATTAAAAGATGTTAAATGTCAAAACAAGGATGGGCTTTACCGTACATAATTTTATATTCTATTCATGATAAACCATAACAAAATATAAGTAATAAAATTACGTACCTTTTTATAAACTTTAACTCTAAGAATAATAATAGTATTGAGCATTAACATTATCAGAATATCCGTATTGATAATTTGTTTTCTCACGAATACTCTTTCTTTAATTATAGTTGTTTATATTGAACAACAATTATGGAGCTTAAAGTCACCCAAATTAAGTTTAAATATCGCCAAAACAAAAAAAAATCATATTAAAACACAAAACAAAACCGAAAAATTAAAATTTCCATACTAATCCAAAAACAGAATGCGCACGTGACGTCAAATGTTCCCAATGGAATGGTACTAACATAACACGGTGTTATAATAATGTGGATTTTTATTCACTTTTAAGTAACGATTTATAAATTCTACGTATGAAAGTTATGTATTCAGAATCGGCGTTTGCTGATCTATATGAATATATATTTTTAAAGCCATGATATTTTACACTGGAGTTTCTCTTAACAGATGACCGAAATTTCAATTTCCTTAGATGGGAAATAGGAATATAGATTGTGAATGAAGATGGGCTTCGGATCAGTGAGAACCGCCAGGAATCGACAAAACTGAAGACAGATACAGAGACTGAACAGACCTAGTCCAAAGTTGGACGCCAGAACGCTTAGTAAATAAAGGAAAAAAGCAAATACCGGGTGGTGTTGATTCCAGAAGATCAACTTTAGTGCATAAACTATATGTTGTTGATTTATGACTATTCACACTACAATGACAACAAATGGTAGATATCAATGAGGTTTTATTAATTTTTGAAATAGATGGATATCTCTGGATAGTCGAACACTCTTGCCCGAATCTGTTAATACGTACATAATATAGTTGGTACGCTTTTTCACAACTGCAGTAAACGATAAATTTGTTCAACTAAGGGGAGATATTGTACATGGTTATTCAAAATGATTGACTCAATTTTGCACGTTCTCCTCTGAAACACGTGGTCGACCCGGGCTTTTTCCTTTACAGAGACATCCAGTTTGCTCAAATTGGTGATACCAACGAATCTTTCTAATTGGGGGTTTAATGTTATAATGCCGACTCAGTTTTACAGAACTAACGAACACAGAAAACTTTGTTCTTCATCGTAGCCGTTTCACTCACAACTAACGTGAAATGGCTGTTTGGCGACGCGAGCATAACTATGAGCGATTTAGCGGTGGGATTCGAAACTTTCGCACCTCCTCTTTATTGCTATGTAGATAATTCACATTTAACATATTGTATAATTCGGATCCACCATTTAGAATGAACCTGCATTTTTTATAATTGCTTCAAACGATTTGTATTGACTTTGTGGCGTCGTTATTAATAAATGAATTAAAAAATATACTTTGTATTCAAAACTTTATTAATATGCACAGATATCTACACGTTTCGAAAGTGATGGTTTCTTCATCAGGAATATATACAATACTAATATATTTTTATATATATCTATATTTTTCAGTTTTACAAAAATAATTATTTATCGTTCAGAGGGCGGAAATGACTTTAGTTTTTAACGCTTTAGACTTCAATAATTTACTAAAACAATTTAAAACTTTTTTCTACTTTTTGTTGTACGGCCTGACCGGTTTCAGTATATCACGTCCATCTTCATATATATATACAATGTTTGAGGTATCAGGGGTAGGAAACTATGATTTAATAAATAAAAATCTTAATCAGCATTGCTATATCCTGATTATACTTACAGGGTTTGAGGTATTGAATGGTTGGCTAATTCTGAATTTAATATGAGGTTACTATTAGGTTTTCCTTTAGGTTTGAATGGAAATTCAGTTGAGAAACACGACTTTGTAAGTAAAAATGTAAAATGAAGTCTTGTAATTCGTAAAGTACAAGCCTTGTCTGTAATACATTTATACCCGTTTAAACATACGGATTGTTTTTACCTGCTAAAGTCTGGGACCTATGATATAGTATAACTTAGAATGGCATTTTATGTTTGGAAAGGAACTTCATATCAATCAGTTCATCAAATGCGGAAAACATAATTACATTTTTTCCCGTATATTACGATTGCTTTGAATCATTTTCGTGTATCAATTTTTGCAACACCCTCAGGGATAATACACTAAAATCATTGAAAAAATACAGGTGAAAAAAAAATGTGAATTCCATGGCACATAACTATTGCCTACCGTACCTTACGCACATAACAAAATAAGTTTTATTTTAAAATATATAAAAATATTCCAATGCTTTAACGTGTCAAAAGCAGGAAAAAATCATGTAAAATAACGTACTTGTACATGTCATATTCATATATTGACTTTATTCTCCACAACGTTCAAGGAAATAGTCGTTTGTGTTAAAAAAGGCCGTGCCTTTCAAATCGCAAATCTGGTAATCAGTGCCATCTGTTATTACTTCAATTAATTAGTAGAACTTTACTAACGAAAATGTTGTCATATTTTGTTGGCTTTCTTCCATGCAATTGTGCGGACGAAAAAAAAATTATAGGGGTCCAAGTAACATTTTGAAACTTTTGAGAAAAAAGGTTTTTTGTATTTTAAAACGTAATCTCTTTATCAATGCTAATAAAATAAATAATAATTAACTCGACATGTTTGCATTGGGATATTTTTAATTAAAAAATAAATTTTTATATACTCAACCTTAAAAAAAAAAAAAGATCTCTTGGACCACTATGATTTTAAAAATGTTCATAAATTTGTACTTAAACCTGTTCGATTTTAAAGAAAAATAATACAAAAAAATAGTTTTTCCATCAAAATCAATTAATAAAAAAATAAAAAAACTATAAATTTACAAAAGTCATTCCATTTTCTTCAGACGTAAAATCTAAAACACTTTCGCTGTCTGGCGAATGTGGCTCCATAATTTCATGGTTTTTCTTTTTCGGACATCCCGCGTACAATCAGACATAGTACAAGCCTGCTCATCTTCTGCCAGCAAGTTTGTATAAACATTGTGGTGAATTGGCGGTATATAATCCAGTAAAGAACGCAAATCCTTCATCTTGGATTCCTTTTGACTAATGAAATCATTACGTAGCATTGGAACTGTTCAGTAAATCAAGTTTATCTTTTATATTTGTAGCAGCCTTTATAGAATTTTCCAAGCCATCGATAAAATGTATCACTTCGAAGTTTGTAAAATCTCTAACAAAATTAATGTGAATTTCTTTACTTCTTTCAGCATAAAGTTCATACACTTCAATACTGATTGAGCGGGATAAAGATATATTCGATTGGGATATTCAGCACGTGAATAGCGGCTTTGGAACTAGGGAAGACAACTTTCTGCACCCTTTCGTCTTCAATTTTAGTTCCTGGAGTGTGCTTTCCTCCGATGATCTTGTGCGATTAAACCACCAATTTTTTCAATGATTTTTAAAAACCGCGTTATTGAACCGATTTATCATGCTGAAAGTTTACAGAAAAATATATAATATCATAAATAAATATCAATCCACTCTTTTACAATCAATCTTTGTCCTTTTTGTGATTGTTGTATTTATTTTTTGGACGATTAAGGTTGAAGAGGCGTACACTGTTGAATAAAGTTATTCTGATCTACCCAATTACCAATTTTCCAATATTCACTATGAATGAGCTGTCGGTTTTCTTCAGAAAATTTGTTACATCCATACCGGCAAGTATGTGGGTAGTTCTCTAGAAATTATCTTGAAGCATTCTTGCCTTTGGCAGATTTATATTATTGTTCTGAATTTCTTTACAATTTTCTCTGTGCTGCTTTCCATTTTTCTGGGTTTTTTGACGTTTTCTTGATTTTTTTATGCGTTTCGGTTTCCTCGGGAATTGATGTATTTGTTGAGTTAGGTGTTGTATTTATCACGGGTGTGGATCTGCCATCACCATTACACGAGGCACTGTCGGATGTTTCGCTCTCTGGAATGTAATTACCACCTAAAAGTTTTAAAAAATTAAAAAAAACCATAGGAGTCCAAGTAGCATATTGGTTAAAAGTAAAAAAGTGTTATAGTACATTTTTTCGTTAAGTTTATGTTATAATTTTGGTACAGTATATATGTAAGATAAATAAAATGATTTTCGTGTCTAGGTAATAAGACACTAATGCCATAAAACACAAGTCACACAATGACGTTCCAATTTCATACAAAATGCAAGTGAAATTATAAATTTTTATTTTTATTTTTTAGTGTATCAACAATGTCAAAACATGACTACTATAAATATCAAGATTAAGCGATAGTCTTTCACTTCCATCATCGAAATCGCTATTACACAACTCATCTGCAATTATTTCATACAAATTTGCTCTGACGTCCGCTCGTATGTCAATAATTGTCACTTGGACCTCTTTGGTTTTTAACCCTTTAGGTGCCACAGAACGATATATAGCTCGAGCCATAAAATTCGTCACGCGTTACTCACGGTTCTAAAACATGTGTCTAAAAATAAAAGTAATCTAAATAAATATATATATATATATATATATATATATTCATGGATTATCTACACTTCCTCAGCATTTTTAAAAAATACATGTGGCACCTAAAGGGTTAAAAAATAAACCAGTTGCACACAATGTCACTTAAAACTTTTGTCCGTAGTGTAACTATTATTCATCTTTTCCCTTAATTTTCTGTGATTTATATAGGATACTAATCTACCAACAAGATGGCATACTTAACTCAATTCTCACCAAAACGTCACTTGGACCCCTATGGTTTTGACCCCGTCATATATTTATTTATTTATTCACGCCTAGAAGTCTTTTACATGTTGATACATTTATCATATATTTTTACAAAGGAGTACAATAATGTACACATAAAATAATAAATTAAGTGTAAAAGAAGTATGTAGGTACAATATAACAGTATGTAGTTACAGCGTAATTATCGCAATGAATAATAGTTGAACCTGTGGTTACATTATAACAGCAGGTTGTACAAAAGAGTATATAAAGTAAATACGCGCATAATATTATTACATAAGTATAAAAGAAGTGAGAAGGTAGATACTATGTAAGTAGCTAGTTTCAGCTCAAGAGGTGGATAAAGAAGGCAGTAGATTTATAATTACTATGACATTGTAAAACATGAACATTTTATAATATACGAGTTTATAAAACAACAAACCTTTATTTTGCCTGGTTGGGTATTTTACAGAAACATAACATAATAAAAATAACAATAAAAAAACGATGCACATGAAAATTTTTTTTTTTAATAAAAACATTCAAATAAACTGATTTTTAGCTTGGACACAGTATTGTAACGGTAAACATCAATTGAACTAAACTCATTACCAAGTCTGTGCAATCTTTGAATAGGTGAGTTCACGAAATAATTATTTGAAGACGCTGGATTGTTACTTCACTAATATGGCTTGTATTATGTATGAGTGAAGCGATTATTTGGATTTTGATGTGAATTGTAATCCCAATCATCATCGACTAAAGCCAGCATGTTAGCCATTCTCATACTTTCCACAGGCGTGTTTTTTTTGAAGAATCAATTAGTTCGCTGTTTTTTCTTCTGGCTACCGTGATTAAAAACTCTGTGCACGTCACTGTTTGTAACAGTACGTTTCAAAAGAACTCAACCATCTGAAAGGGATAGTTGGTTTTTTGCTCTGATTCTCTTTTTCTATTATTATTTTAAAAGTTTATTTCACACGTAATCAGTGGTGCATACCAAGTGGTACGTGCCGTCCCTTATGTCCAATGCTGTCGGATATGTCCTGTTATAGCCTGAATATGAATAGAAATGGGATACAGTTGGATTGTCAATAACTTACTCGTAAAATTAGGGGACTATCGTCAAGCCTCCATTGCTTGGACAAAGTGTGGATAAACGTCGTCGTCCAAAGTATTTTATTGTTTTCTTTTCATTTGACCATAGAATTACAGATTAACTGAGAAAAGCGAGCAAAGAAACGTATTCAATTTGATTGCTTGTTACCTGGTAGTACCTCTAGTGCATTTTATATCAAAATACAGGATACTCGAGTACATACATAGTTGTAGTGTGTTGCGGCTGTAAAGATGCTGGATGCGAGGGTGGCGTTCTATCCCCTGCGGGAGACCACGTCCGCGCGTGCGGTGGGGGTACCCTGCTCCAGCCCGTGCAGCTCCGGGGCACGGGCTTTACAAGAAACAAGGTAAGGCGCTTGTGACGGCAAACGGTACGTGCCAAGTAAGTGAAGCGGAATAACCAATCTATAGCCAGATATTGTACGATGGAACATTATTTTTTTTCAAGTTAAGTGCCGTTGTGCATCACTATTCTCACTTTTTAAAAACCACAAAATCGGTACAGTCTGACACAGTTCACGTGGAGATTTTTTTTTTGAGAAATTGTAATATAAATCGAGGAAGATAGTTCCAGTAGGCAGGTTATTTGTTGGTGACTTAAAGAATCGAACCGGTTGAAGCGCTGCCTGATAAAATAAAATACATTAATATCGATTTCGAAGATGTTTTCTTTATTTGATCTAGGTGAACATGAAAGTGCATGCCATGGTACATCTCCATCTCTGCATCAACCTTTATGGACTACATTGTGACTTATGCAATAATAATTTTTTGGAATAAACCCCAAACGTTTTATTTGTAAGGTCGTATAAATTGGTCGCCACTGATATAAATAAAATAAAAATTGCCATCGTAAGAACCATAAAACATTGACTTATAAAGTTATAAAGTTATAGCTTTATTATAGCCTTCCTTTCTCTATCATAAACTACGCATGTATCAGAAAGAGATGTTAGATGTGTCTTCATTGTAAAAAACCTGGGATTAACTTTATCCATATTATACAATAATAGTGGCTGAAATAGTCGGCGTTGCCCAGGGTTATAAATCCCTACCCCTACCGCTACCCCTACCCAGTAATTTTTCTCTTATTTTGAAGTTCAAGCGTGCAAAATTTCATCAAACTCGGAATAGAACTGTAGATTTGGATACAAAACAATCACCGCCCGGGACACTCGAGACGATAGGTTGATTTGCTATCTTCGAAATCATAAAAATCGTGATTTTCTCTTTGAAAATTTGATCCCATCAACTATTTTTGGTTTGTTAATTATGCGGGTAGACTCATTTAGACTTTTAATTACATCAAAGTATCTAATTCCCTGTGTAATTTAGAAAACTAATTTATTTAACCCTTTAATGACGTGGTAAAAAAAAACTAACTCTCATATGACTCTCTTAAACAGCCATTGTACTTACGTGAGCGAGCTGTCTGTCCTCCCGCGCGTTCTCAGTTAGAATGTAGGAAGGTACTGAGGTGCACGGGGCCAGCGGTGAATATAATGGGAAAGAGAGAGGGGAAAGTTTTGATGTGGGTCCCGGAGACACACCACGTCACTTAAGGGTTAAGGTATGGCCTGAAAATATTTAAAATTTGTTGATTTTTTTGAGTAAATTGTGGCCGGCGAAGTGGCAAATTAAACCTTTACCGAAACGAAACGCGATGTGTGATTTTGTTCAAATAACAAGCTATCAATTGATAGATAAGTCAATTAGGTATACAGTTGATTAATCTTTTGACCATTTCGTCAGTCAGCAATTCGGCCAAACAATAAAGAATATAGGTGCAGAATACAATATTTTTAAACATATTTTATATATATGTATGTTTTTAATAATTATATGAAACACATGAATGAACACAAGTAGGTACCTACTTAAGAACTTTATTATTTAGATATGTTTTGAAAAAATTAGTCTTAGGACTGAAATAAAATTTTCAAATGAATGCTTCTTATTTTATTGTTTAGAAATAGTAATAGTTGTCACAAAGCATTACTTTCATTATCAGATTAATTATGGCACCCAGAGGACAACCAAGAATTCACAACTTCATAATTTATTTATTTTTAAATCCCTGGCCTGGTACACATCAGCTAGTATACGAGTATACATACGAGTACATAATAGTAAGAGATTCTGTGCTCAGCCGAACTAGATTTTGGATAGAAGGTTTCCAGCGACTTTATTTATTTTAACTTCAGGTTCGGGTAGGATATACCAATTATCTTTTAATATTTGTTCACGCCAGTTCATCGGTCACCTACTTGCAAATAATGCATGCGATTACATGCATCTCCCTTGCCCCCTTCCTCCCTTGTTTGACATTCCGCCACCAGTACAATTAAAAACGCCGCCGAGAACACAAGTTCCGGAAAATTATAATAATATCCAGTCAAACAAGTGAAGACACAATTGGATTATCCACAGTGAATGGTGAAATCGGTTACCTATTTTTTACCATTTCCTTATATATTTTTGTTCCTCAATCCTATGCCGTAGTCGCTCGCAAAGTTATTTTTACACACAATTCGCAACCGCGAAACTATTCTGATCATTAGTCTGGATTGGCAACCACACGCACCCCTCACCAACATTCTACAACAAATCTTTTGAAATTTTCGGATCATACGCCAATCTGTATAAATAATTAGCTAATGTAAATAGTATATCTCTAAATGCTGAAAAAATAACATTGAGACCTTCAAAGTTCTGGAGAAAGCAATATTAGCAAAACCCACCTTAGATACCATTTACTCTCAATTTAGAAAACTTTCGTGCTTAATTTTTTTTTTATTAGAAACGATGGCTGGCTTACAATATTGGTTATTAAGGATTTTTCAGAAAAACATTCTTACTACCTGTTTTTCCTGTGAAGATTTCTGTACGTGTCTTAAATGAAAATACTATAACTTATTTCGTTTCTGTTAGAATATGTACGAGTTCACCCTTAATCTTATTCAAGTGGCACGATAATAAATATTTTAAAAAATATATGCTTTTCACTTTCTACATTTTAATGGTAAGAAGATAACCCTGAAATGCGAACAGTATTTTTTCCTCTGCTTAACATGGTCTATATGTCTATTCTCAAACTATGTTTTTTTTAAATATAAAAATAAAATTATAAATATAAAAAAATAATAATAATGAAATACTCGTATGTGGGTACTTACATTGTAATAACATTTTATATGACATAGTTTAATACTACTCTACCATTAAAAGCATTTGCTTGTGGATGGAAGAGCAGTGTACATTAATTTGCTAATAGTTAAATAATATTTATGGTACATGTATAGATGTTAATTATTAATATAATATAATTATTAATATAATATTAATATTATGAAAAAAATCTATATAAGTAAATGTGGTGTCCACAGACAATTGTATTAAGGTTAAGTATATTGTATCGTAATAAAGATAATGTAAATAAAAATAAATACGTAATATGTGTATATTTAGAACAGTTTTTTGTTGTTGTTAAGAACGTCTTTAAAATATTACTTGACAGAGTTGAACATTTGTACTTTATCAGTAATGCTTCTGATTTCTTCCGACAAATTATTAAAAAAATCCTTGGTGAGTATGGTGGTGTTATGCAAAAGATTTTTTTTTTTTTTTTACATGAATACCGCACAAGACTCTCAACTGTTCCCAACCGTCTGGAGCCAGTGAGACTATGGCATCCCCAATTGAGGAATGTTGTGAGGCTGAAGGTATTGGGGAGGGGAAGGATAAGAGAAAGAGGAAGGTCGGTAAATACCTGGCTATTCAGATCTGGTCACCAAACACGGCTAAAAGCCATTTCAAGCAACATTTCAATTCTGAATGGTGGTCTTTCACCAGGGCGATACTAAGAGTATCTTCCACTCTGGATCGTGCGCAAATATACTACATATTATTTTTAAATTAATTAATTGTGAAACAGATGTTACCTTTTATACCTCCCTTATCACTATATGTTTTTTTTTCAGTTTCTACTACTATACGTAAAAGCCGTACGGGCGATAAATAAAATGTTCAAAAAGAGAAATTTTGTAAAATTTGAATCGAGTCAGTGAACTTTTATACTTTTCGAGAACAAAGTGGGTGTTTTGTGTATATATTTAAAAATTGAAAACATTTCCTGGAACCTTAAATATAAAGCGTTTTGATATTCTTGGGGCTATGACATACTCAAAAAAATTATTAAAAATATATCACTGTTTTGGTATTTATCATGCCGATTTGAAAAAAAACCTCTTTGATTGTTTGTCAATAAGAAATATGTCAAAAATGCTTTTTTTGTCTTTAGCTTGAAGTAGGCATGTTTTTCAAGCTTTTATTAAATTTAACATCAAAGAGCAAAATAAATTTTTCCGGATTGTTGATTTTACAACAATTAAAATCTTTTCCAATAAAACTACTAGTTTTTATATAATGACAATTTTCTATCAGTAAAAAAACGATGACGAGAAAAACTGATTTTTGAAAACCGAAAAATATGTTTTGGGTGTGTCTCCCTGTGTCATAATTAAGGTCCATTTTTTCTTACTTTTGGTGAAATTAATCAAGCATTTTAAAATTTCGAAATTCTTTCTTGAGCAGAAAGTCACTTTCATCAGTTTTCTTTCAAATCGGTGTCGTCTATATACGACAACGTACAACGCTTTTAGTAATTTTCTGTTCAGTTCCCTCATTGTCTCACGTATGGACTATTGTAATAGTGCATATGCTGGCCTCCCTCAAAAACAATTCGATAGAATCCAATCCGTCTTCAATTTTGCAGCGAGAATGATATTTGGTGAATCTAAATATTGTCATATAACCCCACTTCTAAGGGATCAGCTTCATTGGCTTCGATGCCCTGAAAGAATAGAGTTCAAGATCTGCTTACTGACCTTCGAAGCATTGCAGGGAATGACGCCCGCCTCTATATCTGAACTGTATATCTGAGACAGCTTACTCTGAGGTCAGCGGATTTAACTGAACTTTCAACCTGTAAATGGCCCTCTCATTTGGAATAATCTTCCCCCAACTCTTACTAATATTCAGAAATTGACTGAATTGAATCATAAATTTAAAAACAATTTTTTTTTTAAATCCTGCCAACGATAAATTTTAAATTCTTTTCAATTTATTGTAATAAGCCATTTTCTCAAGTCTCCGGTAGTTGTTTGGTTTTGGTTTCTCCGGATTTATTTTATTTTTTTATGTAAAGTTTTTTTATGTTTTATTGCTGAACATAACTTGACTCCTGTCTTAAAATGTTACTATTTTTGCACTATTATTGTGAATGGGTTATTTTTGTATATCTGTGTATATACGGTATAATATTTTGTAATTTTATTAAATGAATATGCACCTAAGGACTACTGTGGGAGTAATATTAAGAATGAGCAAGAATGTATGTAATATATAAAGAATCTATTAATAGAATATAAAAGTAGCACTGCAGGAATTCCACTGAATGGAGTTAGTTAATCATTTTTTAGAAGTTTATGAAAAAGCGCACTTGAAGTGAAATTACACAAAACTACACTAAATAAATGCTTTGTTATTATTATTCAGTGATATTATAAAAGTGTGTATAATGATATTTTTTACATAAGACTCAACTTTTATTCGAACTATTAAAATATGTTGGAAATGAAAAACTTATACAGTTGTTCAGTGAATGATTCATTAATATATCATTGTGTTGATGATATTTTTGCTTCTGCTTTAGATCAGCGTTGGATTTAGTGTGTAAAAGTCGGTAAATTTATTGTTTTACGGTCTATATTTCTGTAAGCCATGAATCAAAAGATTGACCCTCGTCCAAAGCTGGACTGAAAGTGGCTGGAAATGATGATTCATGAAAACCGTTCGACATGTTACAAATACCTTTTGTCTCCCTTGGGACCAGCCAATAAAAGCTATGCGCATCGGTTGCAGGGGGAAATACTTACATTTCAGCTGGGTATTGGGACGTGTTCGGAATAATAGAATGCTGAGTTGCATGTACAATGTTAAATCGACGTGTTTAGATTCCGAGGTAGAATGGATTAATGAAAGCTGAATAACATAATTATTTTTAAGTAAAGGGATGAGTTCAGGTTCTGAAACGTTAAAATTTTATAATCCTTTATCATGAACAGGTTGTCTCAGGACAGCAATGCTGCTGTTTGTCCGTGAACGTATTTTTTTATTGTCAAAAATAATGAATTTATCAAGCGCTCTACCCATACGAACGTTCGTGATACGGCCGCTATATTAAAGACCATCGTCTTTAACCTGGGCCACACTGGTAGTATTACTGTGCAACAATATAGAGGAGGATTTTATTAATTCGCGGGTTACCAATAAACTTGACGGCCTCCATGATCGAGGGGTAAGGCTCTCGACTACGAATCCGAAGGTCGCGGGTTCAAATCCCGGCGTTGGAAAGTAAATTTTATTTAATTAATTTGTGCTGTTTCGCAATTCATTAATTTTAAAATAATATGTATTATATTTGCGCACATTCCAGAGTGGAAGATACTCTCAGTATCGTCCCGGTGAAAGACCACCATTCAGAATTGAAACGTTCCTTGAAATGACTTTTAGCCGTGTTTGGGGACCAGATTTGAATAGCCCGGTATTTCCCCAATTACCTCTTCTCCTTCTCCTTCCCCTCTCCAATACCTTCAGCCTCAGAACATTCCCTAATTGGGGATACCATACTTTCACTGGCTCCAGACGGTTGGGAGCAGTCGGGACTCTTGTGCGGCATTCGCATAGAAAAACCTGACAATATTTGAAATCTCCTACTACCATCACAGTAAACGGAAGATGTTGCTTCTGCCGTGATAAAGGATTTAGCCAGCCGCGGAAATGAATTCACGACACCTGGGTGGGACCCAGACGCGATACCACTTCAACCACTAACCGGTCAAATTGTCTGAAGTATAAAAACCCATTTAATAAAAATACATTTTCACTGCTTTCTCTGTTATGTGGAATAAATGCCTACATAGGTTTGCCCAACTATTTTCAACTTGCAGCGTTACTTCAATCTTGTGCCGTGAAGCTTTGAAATGTTAATTATTTACTGCAAATGAGAAAAGACGCCATATTGTTCAATTGTCAAGAATAATGTTTCGCAATAAAGTGTTGCGATCCGGATGGTGAAGCTAGTTCCTGATAAAAAAATGAAGCTTAAACTGTCTACATTATTATGCATCAAATGTAAAGAATTTGCTCACTCTCTGTTTGTTGTTAAAGATTAAAAAATAACACGGTATCTCTTGCCCCAGGAAACCGGAAGAGTTCCTTGATTACTCTCGAGATATTTGAATTAACTCGTTTCCGTTGATTTAAAATGAACTAGAATGCCTAATGGGATGGGCGGCATCCCAGTCCCGGCAAGCAGTAGAACCTGCTCACTTATTTATGCTAGAGGGCTATAATTGAATAAAATGGACTCATTTATTTTTTTATCAAAACCCCGGTACAGATTCTTCTCACAAGATATTGTGTTTCGAAGAAAAAAATATTTGCATTCCAAGATATATTGATTTGGTCGTACTGTGGGCTATAAATGTTAATTTTTTTATATATGAATACCGCACAAGAGTCCCAACTGGTCCCAACCATCTGGAGCCCGTGAGACTATGGCATTCCTAATTGGGGAATGTTGTGAGGCTGAAGGTATTGGGGCGGAGAATGATAAGGGGAATAGGAAGATGGGAAAATACCTGGCTATTGAGATCTGGTCACAGAACACAACTAAAAGCCATTTCAAGCAATGTTTAAGTTCTGAATGGTGGTCTTTCACCAGGGCGATATTGAGAGAATCTTCCACTCTGGAACGTGCGTAAATATAGTATATATTATTTTTAAATTAATTAATTGTGAAACTGCACAAATTAATTAAATAAAATTTACTTGCGCACGCCTGGATTAGAACTCGCGACTTTCGGATTCGTAGTCGAGAGCCTTACTCCTCGACCATGGAGGCCGTCGATGTTGATGATAAACAAACTGGATCAATTGGGGTAGTTATGATTTTTAGATTTTTTTGTATATAATGAAGGCATAGCGATTAATCCAATCAATTTTCTACCTTTTCAGACCTTCAGATATTTATCAACATTCCAAAAATAGCAAAAATTTCGGACTTTTGTTCAGTTTTTTTTTTCAATATTAACTAATTTTTCGGCAAAGACTAACCTCTACATTTCTTTAAGTAGAGTAAATTTACGATAATTTGAAACAATAACGGTCTCTTTAAGACTTTATAGAATATGAGATACAGCTATTCGAAATTTCATAACTTTTTAATGCATGGTCGTTTTTAGCTATTTTTTTGTTAATTTTGACGCCAAAGGGCTAATAGAAATTTTCACATTTTGTCATTTGCGTAAATTACGTCTTCTTAAAAAAAAGTATGAAATCGCTTTTGCCGGAAAATTAGTCTATCGGGGTCAAAATTGACAAAAACAGAAAATGGTTAACAATGTCGTTTTTGGATTTTTTCGCTTGGAAGATCCGCAGTCTGACGAAGTCAAAAAATTAGATTTATCATGGAGGTTTAATCATATATAACATACCAACAAATTATAACTACCCCATTTGATGCAAGGTGGAATGTTTAACCTTACTGGACTAAACTGTTTCTACCCAAAAAATTACTATGTCGCCTAACTGCAACGTTAACAATGCCGGTGGGAGGAACCAACAATAACCCAGCTAAGAATCAACCTTCTGACGTGACGTAAGGTATCGTGACAATATAGAATTACTTGTATTAATGACCTCTGTATTAAAATTGTTGACCCCATATCATACGATGCGAAAAGTAAATAATTGAATATAGTTACGCTATTTTTAAAAAATATTCTGTATTTATGCCATGTTCCGGTGTGGTAGATACCCTCAATTTCGCCCTGGTGAAACATCATCATTCAGAATTGAAACGTCAGTTAAAATGGCACTAACGGTGTTTAATGACCACATTTGAATAGTTGGATACTTCCTAACCTCCCTCTTTCCCATCTACATCCCTTTTACAACTTCACAACATATATGAAATTGGAGATTCCTTAGTCCCATAGTCTCTGGGTAGTTAAGACTTTTGTGTGTAATAATAATAATAATAATAAATCAAAAAGGAAAAAAAAATCATAATAATGATACCAATAGTAATAATAATATTCATATTCAAATTCATAATTATAATTATAATAATAATAAAAATATTAATAATAGTAGTAATAATAATAGAAATAATAATAATGATAATTATAATAAAAATAATAATATCGAAAATAATGATAATGATAATACTCATATTCAAATTAATAATAAGAATGATAATAAAAATATTTTAGAAAATATTTTTTAAAAATATAAATAAAAATAGTAATAATAATAATGACAATAATAGTAATAATGGTAATTAAAAAAAAATCCTGATGAGAATAATAATAATATTAATTAAAGTAAAATAATAATTATTACTATTATTATGATAGTAATAATAATAGTAATAATAAAGATAATAATAATAATAATAATAATAGTAGTCGGCATTATGATACACCACAAAAATATAAACTATTAAAAAAATGTTAAAATCACATTGTGCACACATTTCATGAAATGAAAAGGTTTTACAAGAAATAACGCATAAAAAATAAATAATTGTTATAATAGAAAAAACATTATATTCACATTTTAAATTCCTCTTGTGGAGGTTTTTGGAGTATCAATTTTTTTGCAATGGGACGTTTAACCACCCGATTTTGGTCATTTCGCCAATTTAGTAGCTTGAATCGGGAGTTGACCGCTCTATGCAGCATCGTAGCATAAAAACAGTTTACTCTGCCTGATATGAACATTTCGCTGTCACTGCAATACCTCGGTAACCGCAGCAATTCTATAGACAATTGTCTATATCGCTATAGAGGCGTTATTGTATTGTACTCTTATGGCATTCCACTGTACTTGGGTAAAGTGGATCCACAGGTCTGCGGTGTAAAGGTTTATACAGTATGCTTTGAATAGTACTCTCTTCACAGGGCTGGTGCATCTGTAGAACCTCCCCGCTATCATACATACTTTTATGCTGATGGCCTGTCTTTGATGGTCAATGTCGAGTCCATCTTTGAGATCCGCGGTGATATTTTTTTTAACTCATCCACTTAATAGCTACGCTTTTTTTAAATTTAATGTAAATCAAATTTAATAATGTTATTATTAAGTTCAGCAAACTGGCCTATAACGTCGAAACAGCTGTCACAATAATAAAAAATATAAAAACTTGCAAAAAAAAAATTAAATGAAGTTCTACGAATTAAACACAAAAATAATTAATAATAGCTGCGCCAGTCATTTTTTGTCGGTTTCTTTTGTTCCAAGCCATCTATAGTTTCCTATATCGATGACTGATTCAATGTTAATTTCAATATTCATTACGTACCTACCTTACTCCCGAACGAATTAATAATCTCATTGTTTTTACAGGAAAAATCTTCCCGTCCACTCTTATTTTATTTTCGTAATAATCCGTTTATTCAAACTTAAAGAACTTCAAGGAGGAAAAGGAACTATTATTTAATTTGCAATATAAACAGTTTTAAAGCTTATTCTTCTTCAAGCAAAGTTTTAAT
Organism: Halesus radiatus; assembly: GCA_022606495.2. NCBI lineage: Eukaryota > Metazoa > Arthropoda > Insecta > Trichoptera > Limnephilidae > Halesus > Halesus radiatus. The sequence continues at coordinate 147,633 of JAHDVE020007721.1, forward strand.
TAAATCGTGGAGCGCGAAGTTTTTCCGGTGAGTCCCGCACCCTGTTGTTCGCGTATAGAGGGAGTTGAGTGCCTACCTCCCTACTTGCCTATTAAAAATATTTAATTCAATAGCTTTATAAATATCGTCAAATTCTTTGTGAAAACTTTACCCCGTCTACGGGCGGTTAATTAAATTAATTTGATAACTAAAAAAACATTAAATTTCGTAATAATTTTGATTTAGGTGCAACATACCTACGTGCCTGAAAAACGTAATATAACAATAAAATAAAATTCAAACAGAAAAATTTCCCTCCTTAGGGGGAACGGCTGAGCTGCCTGTTTCATACACAACTTAATTTTGGATTTAAGGCCGAAATACCCATCCGAACTGAATGATATATTTTTTTTCATGAAAGGTTTAGTAAATATCTAGTACGGATGATAAGAATTTTATTTATTTTTGTTTTAAATGTTGAAATACGTGCCATGAAAAAAGTGAATTTTCATAATTTTAGAGGCAACTTAGAAAATTATTTGCGGGTTTATCGTTTTTTTTTTAAATATCATACTTGGTATGTTAATATGATTACGCAAATAAAAATATAAAAACCAAACATTAAAAAAAAAGGTTTTTTCGTGGCGATATTTTAAATTCTGCATGGTAAATTTATGTTCCTACGTAATTGGTCGTTATTAAATTAATTTGCAGTCCACCATAATGCTTATTTTCATAATTTTTTTTATTTATATTTCATTATGTTTTCAAAGTAGACGGGGTAAAACTTTTAAATCACCATTAGCCTCTACATAATTGTTAAACATGCCTCTAAAATCGCGAAAAATCAATTCTTTTAGTCGCCGATATTTCATAAGGTAAAACAAAAATAAATAAAATACTTCTCATGCGTACTAGATATTTACTAAACCTTTAATTTAAAAAATATACCATTATGTTTAGATGAGTATTTTGACCTCAAATCCAAAATTAAGTTTTGTATGAAACAAACCGGGCAGCCGTTCCTCTTAGGTTAGTGTGTTTACATGTGAATAAATAGACGAGCAGCGCCGTTGTGAATTTTCGACATTTGAACGCTCCATTTTTAACGCCGATTCTCAAATCGTCTCAGCTTTTGATCAAATTGCGATCAGCTAAGAAGCATAAAAGAAAATTTTCTATTCTTGTCTGCCGATTACATTTTGATAAAAATCTGAAACCGGTAGAGAATCGACCTATACCATTTCCTTCTTTATGTGAAGTTGTGAACCTTGCCATGCTGTTAAATTTGGCAACATTGCATTTCGTATCTTGTGTGACCCGATAATATTATTGTAATTCATGCATTTATATCACGATTTTCAAAAGGAAACCTATGTGTATATTTTTCAGTTCACTTCTACTTTAAACAATAATATTTATTCATGGTAATCTTAAAAAAACAACAAAACTATCGAATGAATAAACACTTTAGAAAATGGTATCTGCGTTTTGGTAATAGATGTTAACACTTTTAATATATATTAAATATATATATTTAAAAAAACTATCACAACGTTAACAACAGGTACATCTCATAATGGAAACTGTACGAATTACTATGAATTAAAGGTTCAAACGCAACGTTGCCAAACTGCCTATATCATGGCTAGGTACTATGAAGGTGGCTTTACTTATATCCACGGTTACTGTTTAAATTAATATCGAAAATTCAAAATGGCACATTCATGATGGTCATCAAATGTGGTGGCATTTGAAATGCTCTAACCTTAGTGTGCCTTCTTTACTAATAAATGTATGAAGGATAAATAAACATGTCTCATTTTTAAGTAAATATTTTTCCTTCAACGCAAGTTCCCTCCTAATCTTACCGACTTCGCCTCAAGTGATTTACTCATTGAGATCTTAAAGGTTGTATTGTACGCTCGGTCACGGGGCCTCCGTTACACTTTACAAAATAAATTGACTACTCTTGAACAGGTTTCATGCATATTGAACTCGATATTTTTTAAAATAATAATAATAAAGAGTTTTTAATACAGTCAAACACAAATGATTTTTTTTTCAAACAACTAATTTTATCCGACCTTCGAAATGATATGCACTCGCCGGAAGTTATTTAATTGGGGACACACCATCTAACTTTTAGACAAAGCAAAATGTATATTTTATATAGATTGTTGTTAATGTGAAAAAATAATCTTTCCAACAAAATATTTGATTTTTATTTATTAATTATTTTTATTGGGATTTAAAAATCTCATTTTAATATTTAATCATTGTAGAAAATAATATTTACATTTCCTAAATGAAACAAGAAAATAAAAAAATTTCAGTCGCATCTGGGACTCGAACCCAGGACCTCTGTCTATCCGGGGCAACCGCTTAACCAACATAGCTAATGAGACCAGTTCAATTTGTGTCATCTTCATCGATATCATAAGGTCCTGGGTTCGAGTCCCATATGCGACTGAAATCTTTTTATTTTCTGTCGTTTTTTTTCCGTTTTCATGTTTCATTTAGGGTATGTTAATATTATTTTCTACAATGATAAAATATTTGAATTCTAATGTACATGGAAAATTATTTGGTAAAATATTTTATAACTGGAAACGAATTACAGACAATTAATTATCTTTAGTTAAAGAAAAGAGTACCAAGATTTAAAAGAAGTGAATCAGTTTACCACGTGGGTTCAATTCGTCCGTCAGCTATGTCCCCCATCAATTCAGAAGCAACATCTCCCGTTTATAATGATTGCAGTAGCAGATTTTCAAATATTGTAAGGTTATTCGTAACCCGAGAATGTTTGTCATTCTCTTCAAAGATTTTTTTTAATAAAAAAATAATAATTGAATTTGGAATTATCAACGATTGTGAAAATGTTTGAATGCAGATGAAGCAAAGGCTGTGATCCAGGACCGATATAATAATAATAATATTTGGATGTTTTGTATAACGCCTTTTTTTCGGAAAATCATCTTACGGGCACTCTAAAAATATGATATGTATGTACATTTTTTTTCCAAACCCCTGTCCTACTACTAACAATGAGTAATCAATTTTAACATTTTATAACTTAAGTCCAAAAGATTGCAACCATCAGCTCATCGATTAATAGCATAAAACAATGTGTATAATGTATCACCAACGAGGGTGATGCTGCATAAAAATGTCCATACGATTTCCACTCTGCTACGTGAAAACGCTCTTGAAGGGTAGAAGATACGTATTCACAGGTATTCACACAAAGCATTTTTTATCAAGAAAATGCAGTGTCGAAAAACGTTTCTTTACGTACTTTTCCAAATATATTTCATTCCGTTTTAGACAAATTATTTTTACATGTTGCCTTGACAGATTCCTGGGCATTCATAATCATTGTTAGCTTCCCGATTTTATCAGAAAAAATATTTAATTATTTTAGAGACATCTCTCGGAAAGCTTTGGAACTGAACTTTTTCAGGCGGACCAGCCTTTTCACAGTTATTTAATTGTTTTCACTATAATTTGAGTTTTCAATATTTTCAATCGTATTTTTATGGAATGCGTTATATTTTATATAAAAGATTTTTTCGTTTGACATAGCTACATAGATTTAGTTCATTTTAATTCGACTGGATTATTTCGAATCTTTTGTTGTTAAATTTCTTTTATAAATGCGTATTTATTCTTTTCAAGTAAAATGTATATTTATCACTTCCATCCTTCCTTCTTATATCACAAGCTGAAAAAAAATATTTTTTCCGTAAATAGCAACTATTTGCCGTAAATCAATAACTTTTGTCCTATCACGTTACTTTCCGAATGAACTTTTTTTTTCTACTATAATATTAAGAATCTATTCTCAATGTAACAAAACTGTACTACTTGATTGTATCTCTCAACCTGTTAGTTACAACATGATATTTTTATAGTATTATTTATTTGACATTTTGTAATTGCTGTATCACTATAACAAAACTTTTTTTTTTAAATTTTTTTGTCAACTTGTGTACGTTGATCACAACATGTACAAATATTTTTTTTCTTCTATTATTGTGCTACTATTTGTATGATTATGTTTATTTATTATTGTTTTTTTATATAATTTTCTAACTAAACTCCTGCTGATAAGCTATTTGCAGTAGCTTAGGGGATATAAATTCCCATTGCATGAAAAAAAAATACAATAAAAATTTAAAAATTAAAAAACATTAACCCGAAAGGCGATTCCGGTTCTTTTTAAGGATAAAGAAATATCCTTAAATTTAAAGACTTTTTGCTTAACTGCGGTTCCAATTCTCTCGGATGACAGCTAGAATCATTAGCTATTTGGCGATTTTATTCGTATGCGAAGCACACCTAGAGGGCTGTCATTACATTGACTTTATTTAATTATCATTTTTGCTTAGCTTAAACTACACAAATATCGATATAGCGTAGTAAAAAGAACCAGGGTCACCCTCCGGTACTACGAATTCAGAAATAGCGGCATCAAATCACGGCGTGAGCAGACATATTTAAAAAAAATATAGCGAGTTCCGGATTGGTCGATTCTGAGTGGTATTTTTTCACCAGGGCCATACTAAACGTATCTACCATTCTGGTGTAATCTCAGCAATGATATAATTATGGAATGTAACATTTGATTTATTAGCTTATGAAATATAACTCTGTATAAAGCGAGAATTTGGAACTAACCCTTGATCGAGACTCTAAATTCAATTCTTACAATTAAATAAAATTGTGTTCCTAAAATTCAACTAGGTTTAAGGATCTTTCGAAGATCACCATCCTTTTTGCACCAACCCCGTGTCAATGTCATACAGCTAAACTTATTGAAAAATTCCTGGCTAAATACCAACGCTTTGATATTAAAGAAATTCCCTCCTCGAGTTTCTTTGTTGAATTGGATATCGTTGAAAAAAAAAACGAAATTCGTTATACCTCTACTAAAGGAAATTTTAAATGCTTGTAGGATCGTTTCACATAATCTGCTTTAATTTATAAAGTAACATAGAAGTACTTAGTCTGTCTTCTGAGAGATGGGTAATATACTCTAAAGTTATATTATTTGAAGTGGAAGAGTATTAAATTATTTGTATGATATAAAAATTATTATCTCCACTTTAATTAGCAAATAATTATTGGCAACTTTACAAGAGAAACAATTTTTTTTTTTTACTAACATGATTTTTTTTTTTGAATTTCTCTACTTTACATACCCCCAAATTATATTGATGCAATAAAATTTTAATTTTCTTATAAATTTTAAAAAATATATATAGCACAATTTTGAACCGCCCTTGTTTGAAATAGTAAGATTTCTATTGTTCCACCCTTGATTTTATTTTTCTATTTGTTATTTTTTCGTTCGTTACTTTTTTTTTTTACTTCATACAATTTATTGTTTATTTATAATTACCATACGGATATGAGGTTGTCGTAGTTCATTTTATTTTTTAATATTGTTTTTTTTTTTACAGATGTTCTCACTTACGTGTGAACAATCCAGCTGCAAAAACTCAGTTAGGATACATGATTCACTACATTTTTTTAAACTTTGTTATGTAACGGCAGAAGGATCCTACTAGGATTCTAGCTACTCGTGAATAATAACGGTAAAAACGACGCCAGCGCCACGTTTGCCACGATGGTAGCTTGCACGCCCACGCTCCCGCACTTCTCACCCGGCTTCCGAATCGTGTACTACGCCACCCGGCCATTCTTGGCTGCGGCCGCAAATTGCGACGCCAGCACAAGCATGGCGAATCAATACCCAGCGTATTAATCGACCTTATCCTTTCTACCGAGCAGCAAAACATGATGTCTCACCTTTACTACTTTTAAATTCTGTGACAACGATGTCTGTTCCGGATACTTCCCTCCATCCGTCTGCCGCCACGAAGTAATCGTAAGCCTAATTTATATTCCCCTTTGTGTTGTAATTCTTTTAGACCACCCCTGTTAAACATGCCCGTTCAGAGAATATCAGAGAGAATAATCACCCGTAACTTCCATTTGAGGTTAGGTTAGCTGTTGATTATTGTAGCATAACTTACCATGTATGTACCTTCTACTGAAATAAACCCTGAGTCTGAAAGCATATAATAGCATCATTTAGCGTATTATTAGAGTCCCCCGACCCCAATTATAAGACTGCTTGTCGGCCTACAACCCTGCAGAGGAGATTCTTGGCCTGCCGAAACTGAGCTAGTCGAATGTCCAGAGCCGAGCTCCCTGCCAAGACACCACCGCCAGGGTAAGTCTAAACGAAGGAATTGTCTCCCGTAATCGCCCTTTCCAACCTTCCTCTTCTCCATCTCCTTCCCACAACCCCACCTCCAGTCTTATTCAAATATAACAACTTAGTAAAAGAAAACCCCGTTTTTTTTAATTATAAAACCTCACTCAAATATTACAGAATACGTAATACAAATAGAAGCAAGAGACACAACAGACACGAAGAGAGACAACTGATTCATAATATTATAATATAAACGCATAAATTTTATTTTAACCACTTTTCCACAGTGGAAGATACTCTCAGTATCGCCCTGGTGAAAGACCACCATTCAGAATTGAAACGTTGCTTGAAATGGCTTTTAGCCGTGTTTGGTGACCAGATCTGAATAGCCAGGTATTTTCCCCACCTTCTCCCCCTTCTCCTTCCCCTCTCCATGATGGCCATATTCTCACTGGCTCCATACAGTTGGGAGCAGTTGGGACTCTTGTGCGGTATTCATGTAAAAAAAAAAAAAACTTCAATTTTAATACAATAATCAACCGGTTTCAGAAGTATCGGTATCTTCTGAAACCGATTCGACCGATCATATTTTTAAATAAAGATACAGTGGTTCAAATTCTTTACCGTAATAATGAAGGCAAAAAATTAGATAATTTATGCCCACTGGAAAATTCCTAAATATTAACTCTAATATATTGAATAACCACATAAATTTTAGATATTTTTCCAGTGAATCGCTTTGTTTCTCCAAAAATTTCCCTAATTACCCTTTCTCCTTTGGTCGGCTCCCACCCCCACACATGATCATGTATATCTATCGTTATTTTGTATCTTAGTTTAATGTTTAGTCTTAGTATATTCCTGGCGAAGGAAGGGTACTACCGAAACCGGTCGATTATCAAATTTAAATTTAAATGGTTAAAAACAAATGAATGCGTTTATATTATAATTTGACAAGCCACAAAATAAATTATTTTTTTAATTATTAATTATTTTTATTGATATTTAAAAACCTCACTGTAATATCTAATCAATGAAGAAAATAATATTAAAATAACCTAAATGAAAGATGAAACCGGAAAAGGGGACAGAAACTAAAAAGATTTCAGTCGCATCTGGGATGTCTCAGTCCCAGATGCGACTGAAATCCTTTTAGTTTCTGTCCTTTTATCCGGTTTCATCTTTCATTTAGGTTATTTTAATATTATTTTCTTCATTGATTAAAATTTTTTACGAATATGATACATTGTATAATTAGCCCAATCACTGTTACTTATTTTTATTGTAGTTAGTTATTTTATAAATATTTTTAATTGAAACAATCATTGTCTCTGCCATCGTTAAATTTTCACATCTTTCTTTCCTATTTTTTTACTAAGTACCACGCAACGTCGTTTCCTTACTGTTGGTTGCAATTTTTTTTTATCAATAGTTTTGAAACACGGAAGAAGCCGTATAGTAACTAGTAGAAATATGTTTAATTGATTTAACGGTTAGTAGCCGAGATGACAAATGCGTTGGGTTGCTACCCAAACGTCACAGGTACAATCCTCTGCTAAGTTCTCCATCATTGCACAAACAACATTTTCCGCTTATTATTGAAAATCAAACTTTATCTGGTTATTCGTAGTCTAGGAATATTTCTTTTTTTTAATTGTAAACTATCTAAAGTAGGATCTCAGCAAAAATATTAACTAACTAACTAACTAATATTGTGACATCGACGTATTAGCGAAAGTAAACCGATGAACGAAAAACATTCTTGGAACTTTATGCAATCGCTGAGCACAGCTAGGTGGCTTCAGAGGAACGGCTGGGCGGCCTGTTTCATACAAAACTTGATTTGAGGTCAAAATGCTCACCTAAACCTAATGAATTTTTTTTTATCAAAAAGTATAGTAAATATCTAGTACGGATTAAAAGTTATTTATTTATTTTTGTGTCACGTTATGAAATATAGGCCATTAAAGGAATTGATTTTTAGCGATTTCAGAGGCACCTTTAACAATTATTTGGGGGCTAACGGTGATTTAAAAAAAAGTTTTACCCCATTTACTTTTAAAACATAATGATATATAAAATTTTAAAAAATATATGTGTATTTATATATTAAAATAAGCATTATGGTGGACTTAGGTAATCATATTTACATAGAAAATGCGATAATTTTATAAATTATAATGTCACATCACCAAGTTACCGCTTCATATGAAAATATAAAAAATAAAAATAAAATAAAAATAGATATTTTTTTTTTAAATACGGTAATTACAATAAATTAATACAAGTAATTTGCTATGTTGCCTCTAAAATTATGAAAATGGATTTTTTTTCTTGGCCTTTACTTCATAATTTAAAACAAAAATAACAAAAATACTTCTCATCCAAATTTGATATTTACTAAACCTCAATAAAATAGTTTGGATGGGTATTTTGGCCTCAAATCCGAAAATTAAATTATGTATTAAAAAGGCAGCGCAGCCGTTCCGCATAAGGTTCTCAAAAATTTGTTATCGATCTATGCTTATATCAACCAGTGGCGGTGCGTGGTCTTTTTAACTGGAGGCTCAATTAGAAATTTGATTTACATTTCATCAAAATGTTACTGCTGTTCTTCGGCGAATCTTCAAATACAGCGGCAGTCACAGAATTTTAAAAAAGTACTGTAATAACTAGCGACTTGAGATAAATGCGTCGTTTGTCGAAACATTTTCAACTTAAGAATATGACATCATACCTGAAAAGGGATTGAATTTTGAATACGAAAGCAAAAGCATGCATTGCAATCTATTCGTCGAACTAGAAAATTTATAAATGCCATTAAAAGCAAACGCTTAGAGAAATGCATGAACAAGAAAAAAAAACTGGACAAATATTTTCTGCTAACTATAGAAAGTAAAATATTTGACTTGCATTCTTGTTGTGCAAAGTTCAGCCGAACGGCAAAGTGATCGATAGCGCCACCTCGGCGACACTCGTCAAACTTCCGAGGTCACGTGTCTTCAAACATTCCTTCTCATAGCTGGACAGAAACTTCGACATAGTTCTGCCAAGGTTATTTAATTTCACCATCGGTTGTTTTTTCTTTTTGTCTGAAGCATTTTCTTGGAATAGTGGGCCAATATATGTTGAATCTATTGCTATATCGGGTTGCAATTCGACCGTAGAATTCGATTGTGTGGATGTTAAACACAGAATTTTAACATGCTTATAATTATTGCAAGTGAGCCTTATTTTCTCACACTTTTAATAAAAGTTCACTTCACAATCACTCTGCGGAGAAATCGCCACTTTTATCAACGTAGAAAACCACCAGAGACACACAAATATTCGCCGGAGATATGCGCATTCAAATCTCGACACCAACCTTGCAAAAGAGTACATGTATTCGTAAACACAATATTAATTTAACCACTATTGTTCAATGCTCACGCATTGGAGCATGCGCTGGTTGCATCCCTACAGTGATGAGTTCGGGATAGACACGGATGAGTGCTAATAACCTCAACCTAACATTCCAAATACAACCAAACCCAACTTGACTTTACCTATTCAAACCTGTCATAACCTACACTAACTAGGTCAATCATATCAGTTTTCCAACAGTGTCTGGTTCAATCGTGTTTAGTTCTGCCAAGGCGATGCAATGCGAAGTAATGCAAAATCATGTGCTTTTGGTTTGAAAATAACATGGCCTAGAAATATCATAGATTATTTTATTAAATACTACAGTTTATTCGGCCATTTTTTAGTGATTCTTTTTATAAGCCTAGGAAAATAAAAATACCAGATCAAAAAAAAATGTTTAAAGTTCAAAATCTCCTCCTTGTATACCCATTTTCGGATATTGTTTTATTATTCTTTATCAAAAAATTTTTTTTTTTTTAATATAACCAAAAAATATTTTAATATTTACGCCGGAGCTTTACAAAATGAAATAAAACACTCGTTTTGGTGCGGTCGTTTTTTTTTTCGTAAATCGAAACATGCAGCCGATATTAAGCGGAAATTTATACCTTTTCGTCACCTGCATAAGGAGTGGGTGATTTTGTTCGAATTTTACGAAGTGGATCCCCTTAACTAGAGCATTTCTAAATAAACTACTTTATTTTGCGAATTTTGTTAAAAAGCAATGCATTGGTATTGATTTATTGTTTGCGGGGATGGTTTTTATAGCTCCCATATTATCACATGGTATATTATTCCCTCGACGGTAACTGCATCCCTTTGAATAAGTTCACCTCATTTGTCTTTCGGAATCTAACGATATCTTCCGGTAATTATTTATTTACTCATTTGATTATACTCCCATCTGGGCTTTTACATGGAATTTGAGAACAGAATATAATAAGTTATCAAAAATGATTATACACAATATACAGTATCTGAGGTAGCATAGCATTTTTATTCCATTCATGCGGGACATAGGCACCTTGTAGCCTATTTACGCTAAGCTGTAGGCGAGACATTAATCAGGATAAGGAAGCACGAGTGCTACTCTTATTACTATCGTATCACACAACTGTTACTTAGATCAGTATTAGTTGTGCAGTGACTACGTTTGCTTTTGCACCCTTTGACTTTGACGCAATACGAGCACAAGTGTAGGCGAGGTGATACAAAGAACGGAGAGGTGTAGCAAGATGAGCGTATCTCACGCATTCTCATGTTCTGGCCCTGTCGCATAGTCTCCGAGCATTTCCTCGTCGGTTGATTGTATCCACTACCGACAGAAGCATACGTTCATATCTCCTTTTCAGATATTAAGTAGTCAAATTACCTCCTTCAGAGCGTCAAAGAGCAAAATCGATTGTCTCATTCCAAGTGTTTTCTCTAATTGCTTTTTGTGTAAATAAGACATTTTCATATTTTTATTTTATTGTATGGGCTTTTTCATATTTTGTTACAAAAATTCAAATTACAATAGTGACACAGGTGCAAAACACATCACAGTACGTACTTAGATAAAATAGATAGCCTTCACGAAATACAACAACTAAATATTTAATTTGTCTCACGAACAACTTCAGCAATAACATCGTGCAAGTACCATAATAATTTAAAAAGAGAAATTTAAAAATATTTATCCTAATATTGCTCCAATATACCATTCTGCAAATAATATCCAAAGATTTTTTTGGTATGTTTATAATTTTTCCCTACAATATAAAAACGGGTTTTACTATTCTTCGTACAACAATCAAATATATGTCATTTGTGTGGTAATAGATAACAATGTCCAATCCAATATTATCAGGTATGCGATATTTATATAGACAGAATACCAAATTTTTTACATTAATACATTCTTCGTGACACAAAATAAACCACAAATTTCTTTAAAATAACGAGAAGTCGACATAACACTTCAAAATCTTATTGTAGTTTTAATCATTGATGATAATATTAACAACTCTGGAACGAAACATGAAACCGAAAAGACACAGATAAGAAAAAGGTAAATGTAGCAGCTGGGACTCGAAAACCAGGACCTCATGGTCTTGTACGGGACCTTGTGCTCTAATCCCCTGAGCTTAGAAATTGAAGTAAGATACTGATAATAGGATGCCGAGACAGATTGAGGTGGCCGTAGCTCCCGGATAGACCATGAGGTCCTGGGTTCGAGTCCCGGCTGCTGCCATTACCTTTTTTGTGTGTCTTTTCGGTTTCATGATTCATTCTAGAATTGTAAATATTATCTTCAATGATTAAAAAATTTTACAACGAAGTTTGTAAGCCTTAATAAGCAATTGCCAATTTTTTTTATTTACTATTATTGTGTATATTTTGTTTTCATTTATTATTATTGTGTATATTTCGTTTCCAATTATTATTATTTTTTTAATTTAAAGCCAATCAAATTTAATAACAGTAATATTAAGTTCTTCAAATATTTTAGGTTTGTATTGTGTGTTATTGTTTATTCTAATTTGTGTTATTGTACAGTTTAAAAACGGATTTGAAGGTCGAAACAGCTGTCATAATAACACAAAACTTAAAATACTTGCAAAACTTAATGATAACATTATTTAATTATATTTACTTTATATTTTTAATATTATTTAAAAAGAACATGCTATCGTTTGGAACATAACATTGTACATTCCGCCATTTTACCTTTGATATTTAAGAGAAAACCACAAAATAATATGACATTGATATATTTATCCATGGATTTGTTCCACGGATATATTCTATTAAGGCGCCGAATGGCTCGATGCGAGGTAGCCACGGACGCCGACGCCGACGCCAACGCGACGTTCCACAAACTTGCCGAGTTATGAGGCGTGTGTTATTGGAAGCCGAATGCCCTGAATTGAATGCAACCAGCCACCAGCCACATGCCGGCCAATGCCGGGAATATCCCGAACGGGACATAACTTGACCGCATTATCCGGCGTGGACTTCATAACTGCAATTTTCAAAGAGAATTGCGAGCAATGTGCGGGCGGACAAGTTTAATTTAGAGTTGAATAAGTCACTGGAGAGTTAAATGCGAACGGAGAAGTAAATTGCTCAAATAATTGTAAGCGAACTTTGACTGGTACTGTGGGTGTTGTTCTTTGCTCCAATACATATTGTTTTGAATATATCATAAAAGCTTTTATTCTTCTGCTGCACCTTCGCCCTGTTCAACATTCAAACAAGAAAAGGGGTAGTAACGTTTTTTGTGAAATATTAGTAAAGCACCTCATAAATGATTTTCAATTACAATTATATTTACGTTACAATTAACTAACTAACTAACCTTACTTCACCGCAGATGTAGGTAGAGAGGACGGACCGCCAAACAACTCGATCTTAGCATACACCTTTTGCATCATTCACATTCACACAACGTCTCATACATTATCTTCTGTTATTCCGACTTCTGAAATGGCCAGACTAAAGTATTTGATTCACTTGATCATGCCATGTCTTCTTCGGACGTCCCTGGCTTCTTCTTCCATTCACATTCGCGTCATATATTCTCCTTATACTCCTTTCTTCGTTCATTCTCTTCATATGCCCAGACGATCTAAGCATGTTTTATCACACATTCGCTTCAGAGATCTCATTTCTACAGCATTCAGTCTACTTTCATTCTTCCTCTGCCAGTGCCATGCCTCACTGCCATACATCAGGGTTGATATCAGCACTCCATTGTGGACTGCTAGCTTTGCTTTTTTGGACAACTTGTCAGGGCCAACAGCGTTCAGTCCTCCGTTAATGGAGTTTTCTGCATTCACCCGTCTTTCAATATTTTGTCAGTTTTTCCATCTTTCGTAAACATATTTCCCAAATACACAAACTCATCGAGCTACTCCAAGTTTTCATCATTCACAACTATATTACAATCGTTATGATTCATTGAAATCAGAATAAAGCAAAGAGTTATACAAGGTGTCAGGCAGAACAGTGCAATAACTTCGAGGGGTGATACTATATGATGGTAGAAACAATTTTTACTTTTCACTCGAACGTTTTTTATTTTACCTTTCCATATTATTTGCATTTATAATAAAGGAAGAGGTGGCATAACGATAAGAGTTGATATAAAGTAAAATACTATGATTTTTTTTCTTCAGTTAGAATAATTTTTTAATGCATTTTATACATTTGCCCCGTGGGCATAAATGTTTCAACTAACGTAACTTTAATATTAAAAATATCGACAGGTTGCATGAAACGGCTTTAGCTATGTTTGGTGACCAGATCTGAATACCCGGGTAATTCGCCACTATCCTATTCTTTCCCTCCCCAATACCTTCAACTTCGCAACCATTCCAATTGGGGATGCCACAACCTCACTGGCTCCAAAAGGTTAATGGCAACTGGGACGCTTGTTCGGTACTTACATAAAATAAATTATTACCTCTTACGTATTTTACTAGAGTATTTATTGGTAAGTATATTATATGTCATTTCAAATTATATTGTAAAAGAATATCTCATATCGTTGTTAATAATTAAATTCGTATATTCGTAATAATTCTAAAATAAAATATTATCCAACGTTTAGAGTGATGTACTCTCATACATAATAATGGAAACGTGAATTTTGAATATTGCGTTTCTCATACAATGAAAAAGTCTCATTCCTTGATAAAATACCAAAAACTAATTTTATGAACATTCTTTGAATCTCTGTAAAATAATTCAAAATGATTTTGTTATATTAAAAGCTATTTGCTGTGAATAATATAATAAGATAAATTGAAAGCATACAAAATCTTTCCACATCTTTTCTACTACTCGGAAAAAATCTTTCGTTACAATTTTCTGAAGACTTTTCAGAGAAAATTAATATTGAAAACTGGTGGTTATTGAAAATTGTTAGAATTGCAAATATCGGTTCAGTTTGATAGTTCGATCAAATTCGTAAAAGATTGTTTAATCACCGCCGCCATTTTAGCCCAACAATGGTGATGATAAAATTTAAAACTTGGGGGCTTTCGGTATTTAAAGGCGGTTTCGTTATATTTTGCAAGTCCTTTATGAGATAACCCTTTGTGCAGAATACAGCCCATTATTTCCTGGTCGTTAGCAAGATCAGCATTTTCCATGAACCTCTATGCCCCATAAAAATATTTGCTCATCGGCAAACAAATGGTCAAAAATCAGAGAAAAAACTTTCTTGTACTATTCTAGGGATGATGAAAGCACGCTACTGCTAAATGGAGTAAATTTCTACGTGAGAAATCTTCACTAATCTCACATCCTTGCGATTACCCTCATAAAAATCAATCATAAATGTATTTGAGGCACGATTCTTTAAATGTTAAATCGCTGTAAAGGCAATCTCACTGTCTGAATATCTAATTGTTTAAAAAAAACGGACAGAATCATCTTATAATTTTCACCCCCGTCTTCGGTCCGGTCAGTAACCTGATCCTTTGACACGGAGCCTTTCGAGCATTCCTGTTTCCAAATTATCATATCTTGTATCCCACACAAACACCATTACAATGGTTTAATTAAACGAATCCATTCTACGAAATACGCTTCGGAGATGTATATACATAAATTAAAAAAACCTTTCCAATTACCCATTCCATTATAATTCAAGAAAAACACTCAACCATTTAAAAAAAAAACTGATCCCATGTTTCTTCACGCTCCTGGCGACTACAAAGACAAAATTAATATACGAGCAGACCTCAAAGATGTCTCAAAACTCATTGAATCTGTTTTTGACATAGGCTTATTAATTCTTTGAAAACTTATTAGCGGGGGATTTATAATGAATTTCCTTTTGTTTTCCTTCAGAATTTTCTTTATTCAGTGGAAGTTTATAAGTCTTTAAAGATGTTTTACTGTTTCTGAACACATTAATACTCATAAAAAGTAAAGCGTTATAATAAGGTAGCAATAAATTGGAATATTTACTGCATCATAACAATAAGCTGAAAAACGAAGATAGAAGTACCTACTCATTGTGAAATGGTAACAGTAAAATATATTTTACCATTTTAGACTCTTAGAACATTCTGTATCTTTAAATAAGTTCCGTTAGCTGTACAAATAAAAAGTTTTTGATTGCACGTTTATTTAATGAGCTCTGATTTCTCTCTTTTTCTTTACGCTTCGCTCGAGTTGGCTCCCAGGAACAAACTAATTATTCAGTTAGAGATCGGCCCGAGGCAAGACTTTATTTTTATCTGTTGGTACCTCCATGTCTTTCTGTTCGCTGCGGAGGTATTCTTTGAGAAAAAAAAAACACTGAAATCATTCTTCAAACACACCGGAAGTTTTTCCGGGTTTCAACAGTACCATCTGGAAGCAGTTAATTTATACAGCCTCCAATTAGACTACACAAATATTGTATATCCTTCTTAACAGTGATCAACCTCACCGCTTATTAACTAAAAATATTCTGTTTCTCTGTACATGGCTATTTATCATCAATTCTATTGAATACGTCCTTGTCAATGATAAGTGAAAATTTTTATCAATATTTTGTAACCGTCTATGATGTTGCCAGCACTCAAAAATGCCCCCAAAGATCACTTTGCAGGTTACTAACTCAAGAAATACTACAATCTGTAAATTATAAACTGGTAGTTAGGAGTATATGAGGTTTCAGAAGTCAAAGATTCTCAGACAGTAATCTTTTAATTCCATGTAATACATCACAAAATTTCTGAAAATGCAGTTTGAAAAGCAGTGAAAGAAATTTTTGACGTTTTACATAAAATTTCAGCGCGTACTTCAAGAAAATTTAAAAGATTACAGTTCGATGATTATTGACCTTTGAAACCTTAAGCATTTTCCTATTTATCTGTATAGAATTTAAAAACAAATCATTCGTAGTATTTCTCGAGGTAGAAACCCGTATTTTTTGGGTGCCGGCCCTGCAGACCATAAGAACATTTATTTTTATAAATGTAATTTTAAATACTATTTTGAATCTGAAAAATTGTTTTCTCCGAGAAACACGTGTCTGTAATTCTTTTTTTTTACTTGAACATTCTCGAGATGGTCTAAATCTTGAATAATTTATCGCCGTGATAGAATATTAAAGGGACCTTTTGCCACGAAATAGATTATACACTTCGATTCCAAAAATAAAATCGGACATAATTTCGTCACTTCCGGGTGCGCGGGATTTAGCACGGTATTCAGAAAGTCCTTAAAGACTCTTCGACAAATTCTATTACAGCGTTATTATTCTCGCGTACATTTCAAAATACCGGACAGGTTTTCTTGAATACCGTTTCGCGATAGGACATTCCCGATTCAATTCTGCCCGGTTCTGTGCCGCCGCCGTTCCGTCCCGGTTCCGTTGTTCCACAGAATATTATGTTCCAACAATCGCCACGTGTCACTCGCAAATGTTTTATTTAGATACATTGTGTCACGTCACTAGAATAACTCATAATTTTCCTTTACTTTTATAAACATTTTTATGTAATATCGAGATTTTCAGAGAATGAATTTTGGTGGAATTTAAATCGTTCCGGGTATTATCTACCCTTTCAGTATATTATCAAAATATGATGTAAAGTGAGATCTGGTCTAATAATAATAATAATAAGAGTTAATTTCTATAGCGCAGTTTTGTGAAGGTTCACCTCAAGTGCGCTTTACACTAACTAACCTAACCTAATATAATTGTAAAATAACAGATATACTACATAGTACTACATAGTATATCTGTTATTATAATATATATATACAATATGCAAATTGAAATATTATGTCCTCCGCGTGCAGAAGCACATATAAATTTTGCAAATAAACAGTGTTTAAATGACCTGTCAGGTATTGTCCTGTATATTTCAACGTGGCATCACATTCATGGGTCAAATGCATTGTACATATAGTTTGATATTGCAGATCGATGAACCGTTGAATGCAATTTGTTAGCCATAAGTAATAATAATAGATTGCCTATACTCAGTGATAAGATAGAAAATTAAAAGAACGGCAAAGGGGTGCACAGGAAAAAAATGTTTGGAAACCAATGCCTTAAAGCATATTGTGAGAAGTAAAAAAAAAAAAAAAAGTGATGAATGTATGTATCAATATGTCACACTTACCAATATCCAGCCCTGTGTCTGGGGGGAGTGAGATATTTCACTATCAGAAGTGTAGCCACGGTCAGTGCTCACCGAGTCATCCTCTGAACTCATTGCGCCATCAGATTTACTGCCAGCAACGCATATTCTAAAACACATATCTGACCTTAAGGGAAAGGGAGCTAAAACGGGTATTATGAGGATTACGTCATTTGGTTCCCATTACGGAACAACTAGAATCGGCAGGTTTAGAGAGTTTATTCTTCCATATTTAATATATAAGAATCTGGTGTTATTTCTTTCTAAAATACACACTTGAAGTGAAACAACACAAAACTGCGCTATATAAATGCTTTGTTATTATTATTATTATTAGAAGGGGAGATAGAACGGGTATTACAAGTACCGTCATTTGGTTTCCAAAACGGAACAACTTTTGACGGCCTCCATGGTCGAGGGGTAAGGCTCTCGACTACGAATCCGAAGGTCGCGGGTTCAAATCCCGGCGTGCGCAAGTAAATTTTATTTAATTAATTTGTGTTGTTTCACAATTAATTAATTTAAAAATAATATATAGTATATTTGCGCACGTTCCAGAGTGGAAGATACTCTCAGTATCGCCCTGGTGAAAGACCACCATTCAGAATTGAAACGTTGCTTGAAATGGCTTTTAGCCGTGTTTGGTGACCAGATCTGAATAGCCAGGTATTTCCCCACCTCCCCCTTCTCCTTCTCCTTCCCCTTCCCCTTCCCCTTCCCCTTCCCCTTCTCCTTCCCCTCCCCAATACCTTCAGCCTCACAACATTCCCCAATTGGGAATGCCATAGTCTCACTGGCTCCAGACGGTTGGGAGCAGTTGGGACTCTTGTGCGGTATTCATGTAAAAAAAAAAAAAAAAAAAACTAGGATCGACAGGTTAACGTCATGAAGCGGAAACATTGAAAAATTTAATTAACTGAGTTTGATCTACTAAGAGTAAATAAAAACTATCACATCGCTTTACAATTATGTCTAAATAAAATAGCAGGTAAATATAGTATTTAATCGTTAACCGAAAACTGTACGAAAAACAATTCATGAATTAATTTCGTGTGCCGTAGACCTTTGAATCCAAAAATTTCGAGGATTTATTAGAACGAAATAATATCATGTTTTAGTTATTTTCATCCATTCTACCGATTAGTTTTTTATAACTCAATCTCAAAGGAAAATAAATTAATAATTCTGCATTTTTTAACACACAAATTACTTCCGAAGATAATTTTTTCTATTTTATGTTTTTAGCTTAATGGTTTTAACCCACCATGTGTTTCAACCAGGGCACGTATTATAATTAATAATCGAAAAATATTAATTATTGTTTTAAATATATAAGAATGAGTGTTTGTCTGTGTGTCTTGAATATTCTCGGAAATTACTCCATTGATTTCGCTGAAAATAGCACAGTTTGTTCACATTAGTGCCAGAAAAGTTTAAAGAGTAGTTTTAATGAAATCCAATATGTAAAACTGTTGCTATAACGTTTTAAAATTAGTGTGAAAAACATTGAACCCGCCATGTCAGTTATATATATATACCACTCTGGTTAGCCACTGATTACATATTCAAAAGAAGACGCTTTGTTTGGGTAGAATATTTTTAGAATGGAAAACAAAATTAAATATTTTAATTAAAACAAAATAACTTTGCATACATCACTTTATTAATATACAATATTATTATACAATAGTATACATTGATACCTGAAGATGTGAGCATCGCTCACGAAACATGTAGTAATATTGTATATTAATAAAGTGATGTATACAAAGTTATTTTGTTTTAATTAAAATACATAATGACATCACAAAGTGAAAACCTTCTAGAAGAAGAATTCTTCTTCGAAAAAATAAAATTAAATACCTACTTAAATTTATTATTTAGATACATTTTGAAAAAATAAGTGTCTGAAAATAACAAAAATTTTCAAATCAATATTTCTTAGTTTCTTTGTATAGAGGTAATAATAGTCATCAGAGGGCATTATTTTTGCTGTCAAAGCAGTTATGGCTCCAAACGACAAGCAAGAATTCACAGCTTCATAACTAACTAACTAACTAACTAACCATCACGCCGTTTCCCCGCAGGGGTAGGCAGAGAGGACGGACCGCCAAAAAACTCGATCTTGGCATACACCTCTTGCTTCATTCACATTCATACATCGTCTCATACATTCTCTTCTATTATTCCGACTTCTGACATGGCCCGACTCAAGTATTTGATTCACTTGATCATGCCATGTCTTCCTCGGACGTCCTCGGCTTCTTCTTCCATTCACATTCGCGTCATACATTCTTCTTACACTCTTTCTTCGTTCATTCGCTCCACATGCCCAAACCATCTAAGCGTCCCTTTCTTAATCTTACTCATTACGCTTACATCAGTCTTGCATTCTTTACGAATTTCAATATTTTTCACACACAGCTTCATAACTTTATTAAAAAAAAATCCCGAGCATAACCGGGTACACATAAGCCAGTTAAAAATAAAATTCCACAGCTTTGTAGGTAACTAACGCTAATTGAAAATTTATTATCGTATTATATATAAGGTAAGAATATTTAATATTTGGTTAATAAAAAAAAAAGATTTTTTTTCAAGTTTCATCACAAACTTACTTCATTCCATAAAAAATATTCATTGATTGATGTTGTTGTATACAATGTTAAAAAAATTTTCAAGTTTTCAAAAACTTAATAAATACCTAAAATGGTAAATATCACAACACTCGGACTTATACCGCTCTAGTTACTTGAAAATAATTTTAAAACGTGTGTAAACAAATTTCCTATTTTAATACCCCTACCGGGATTTAAAATCGTGACCTCTGGATCTTTCCACTCAATACGCAGGCTTGTTTTCATTTTATTTTTAAACTTTTGTTGAAATGCAGACAATTCTTCTAATTAATCCAAGCGTAGTTTTACACCCCGGGGTATTTTTCAGTTCCCCATTCGTTTCGGGAATCGTATTTTTTCCCCCTTACAAAATTAACTAACTTAATTAGTTTGAGTTCATAATCGCCTAAACTTCACCAACATATTAATGACTTATGCGGTAAAGCATTTAAATTGCTCCGTTTCGCTATACGTAGTTCTTACTCATTCCTGAACACAAATACGTTGAGATTGTTTTATGAAATTCCGGCGTTGAGTGTGTTGGAGTCTAATTGCATTATTTCGTCTCCATGCAAAATTAACATAGTACATCTTGTGCATGAAACATGTGAACCAAATTTGTAAATATCAAATCCAGGGTATATCAGGACGTACCCGACATACTTTGATCATTGAGTACTGGTTAATTTGGAGAAAAAAATGTAGATGGTGTTTAAGTCTACGCCCATAATAATTCGTTAAATTACACCGAATCCTTTGTGTCAAATTTCAACCCCGGTAAGTAAGCCAGAGTAAAGTTAGCCTCTCAGAAGCTGGGCGTACTGTACAGAGTCCGGAAAAACTTTAATAGTACACAACTGCTGACCCTGAAGAAATCGTAAGTGTATTTATTGTACGGGTATGCGAGTACGACCTTGACTTAAGCCAGTGGTCAGCAAACCGCAGCTCGCGAGTCGTATGCGGCTCTTTGGCCCCCTGTGCGCGGCTCTGCCACAAATAACCACGTCTTGGCTCGCAGGTGCTGATATGGAAATATTCGAGAAAACCAAATGTGGACTTAGTTCTTCAAATTGGACTGGTCTGCTTTGAAAGATCTGAATTAGAAAGATTTTTAACACTTTGGAAAAATTAGCTTTTACGATTCTTTCCCTTTTTGGTTCCACATATTCATTCGAACAACAATTTTCAAGCATGAACCTTATCGAGGGTAAATTGATGAGTTGTCTTATTGATGACAACTGGGAATCGTGCCTAAAATTTAAAATAAGAACTTAGGAACCTGACTTTCCAGGGAGATGCAAGGATAGTTCGCATTAATTGTTTTCCATTCATTATCATGATTTAATTTTATGGATACTTACTTACAATTTAATGTGTATCAATAAACAAGATCATTGTTAAGTATGATATCAAGTTTTTTCAGTGTATCTATAATTTAATTGAGTCATAAAACTTCAATTAAAGTTTTTTATGTTAATAAACAGTGTACCAACCTACATAGTTTAAGTTTGCGAAATTTGACTCTCAAAAGAAATCTCAATTGTTGTACTGTTGATATTTGGCTCCGTTGACTAATGGGTCTCCCGACCACTGACTTAAGCGATTCTCAGACATTTAAATCTTTTCCCCGAATCAATAATTAGCCTTCACCAAAGCCGAGAAAAAATGTTGCTTTGTCACCTCGAGTCGGCTAATTGAGGCGGTGATTCTTCACCGACCCTCATAAAAGTCATCGCTTCTCGCCAGACCGAGGAAAAAGATTAAGTTAATAAATCATTTCTATCACAGTTTTCACCGTAACATTTTTTTTTTGAAAATTTAATAAGCCAGCTTCGAAAAATACTTCCTGAGTTATTTTACTGAAATTCAAGAATTTGAAAGCATTCCGCTGTTGCTGGGGGTATTGCTTCCAGTATTTTTCCCGGAAATTTATCCTCAACAAAAATTAAATTGAAAGTTTTAGACACAATGTGAATGTTTTTTTTATTACTACCGTTGACATGGCGATTTATGTTTAGAACTTTAAACATTGTTAACAAAACGAGGAAACTTAAACTTGTTTTTCAAAATATGTACCTATATAAGATTTAGGCAAATAATTGCATATTATGAAGTATTTCGTAAAATAGTTTATATAAAAGTTAAATGAGTAATAATTACTTCATTTAAAACCACTGTATTTAATATGTAAATAACTACGTAATTCAGAAGCAAAACTTCTCTCATCAGGAAAAACAATAAACGTACTTAGTATTGACAAATAATAAAGTAGGTAAGTCATTATTTTTACATGTTTAATTAACCACTTTCATCACTTATTTTCAATTTCTGTTTGTGTTTTATATTGTTTATCTTGATGAGGGGAGCTTTGCTTCTGAAACATGTAGATATTTACCTATTAAATGCAGTGGTTTTAAACAAACTAAGTATTATTGTTTTAATAAACATGACTCCACGAAATTATTTCACATCATTTTCAGAAATAATAAAAAAAAAGTTTAAAAATTACTAAATAATTTGTTTTATGTTTTCTAAGGAAACAATTACTTCGTGGTTTGGCATGAAAATAAAATAAGAAAATTTATTTCAACACTTTGTATTGAACCAATAAAACAGTTTTATATTTTTAATCGCTGATGATAATACTAACAACTCCCAAATCGAAACACGAGACCGAAAAGATACAGAAAAGAAAAAGGTAATGGTAGCTATGTAGTAAGGGTGGATATATCATAAGGGAGTATTTAAAAAAGCATTTAGGTAAGGTAAGAAACCAAATACATTTTTTGATAAAATCAAAGCCAGTATGAAGAATATCTCAGATTCAGATAGATGTAAGGTTGAATCGATTTTCGAAAAACATTGAATATTCTAAAATAGTTTTCTGCACAGGCCTCAAAATATTGAAGGTCCCGTATCCAGTTTACATTATTTAGGAGCCAGCACGTATCCGACAGGCTTTTCATATGACGCCACCCGCGTAGACAAGACTTAGAACCTTTTTCACATTATTGATTTAACTGTGGTATCCTTTTCTGCCTGCACCTTGAAATAAAACCTTTCATTATTTACATTTCCTTCACTGAACTATCTGTTTTTGATTACGCACAAAAATGCTTGTCGAGCATAGAAATCTATTCTGTGAAATTTACACGGAATTTATTCAGCTTTCATTAAAAATGCTGACCAATGAACCTCTCATTCTAAAAATAGTATTTAGTTTTAAATATAATAGTTTTTTGTAAAGGGGGGGGTGTTTAAGTTAGCAATAAATCAATTACAACAAATATTGTTATTAATCTAAAGCTGCTAACGTCTGGGTGTGATTTTGTTGATCGCGTAATATTGGAAAATCAACCTAATAATATTAATATTAAAAATAAAAAAATTTAGGGATATGACAAATCTGAAATCACCTCCTAACTACTAATACCAAAATATTATTTCAGCTATTTAAAATAGTTTTTTTTTAAACTTCTTTACATGTGTTTGTGTTGTTTTTCATCATTTTTAACAGTTTTTTTTCTTTGTCATTTTGAAAACTATATTTGCGAAATAAGATTTATTTTACGAAATATCGTGTAGATATGAGTGCTTGGGTAATTATTAAAATAATTAACGTAATGTATAAATGAAATAACGTACATAGAAAATAACGTGTATAGATATTTAATAAATGTTATTATTTATTCGTTTCGAAATGAAATTATTTTTAAATTTATTGTATACTGATTGTTCATTATAAAATTAAATAAATTCACTATATACTATTAAGCATAATAAAACTTTAATTAAGAACCTTTCCATTCGGTTTCGGAATCACCGTTCATTCTTCAAGGATAGGTACATACTAAGTCAATATTTTTAAAAAATCATGGGAAGAGAGAGAGACAGATGGTGTGTAGAAAGGGAACATATTCAAAATAAAACTGTAAGAGAGATTTAATGTATTTATTATGATTTTGTAAAAATGTTAAGTTAGTATATACGTATCCCTAAAGAAGGAACGGTGATTCCTTAACCAGTAAGAAAAATATTCCGTTAAAGTGGTGTTATAAAAGGTGAATTTAAAAACGTTTTCTATAGAATATTATCAATTTTTTTGCTTTTTTTTTTAATCGGTCGCAAAGAAATAGCAGAACTGAAAAAGGAGAATTTCCTAATAAACGGACAATTGCATGTCTACGCCTTGACGATGATCTTGCTGGAACAATTACTTTCATGTCTGCATGTCCATACCAAAAAATAATTATTTCATTATTCTGTTATTTGAGCATTAAACGTTCAACAGTTAACGTGTATACATGCTCGAGCGACATTCCAGGGGTAAGTGAAAAGCCAAGACCGTAATACAGGGTACACAAATATTTGCCGGTACCGTAATGCTCCGGCTGCACATCCCAAGGAACTGAGAGAGGGGCGGGGTGTTTACCCGCGGAACCTTCATCCGGAGAACTGTTATTAACTCCCCGGTACTGCGGCGGATCCAATCGATCTTACATTATGACGCAATATAATTTGAAATACGCGAGATTTAAAGGGTTAGATTTTTGTAAATTTATTGAAAAGGGTGACTTTAAGCAATGAAATGAAATTAATATAGACTGGTTTGAATAACTTTCATGGAACCGCCAAGGATTCACTAAACAGTATAAATTTGAGCGAGGCCTATAGTCGAAGCTGGACGCCATAAGGCTCAACCCTTAAAAATGATCGCGATCTGGATATCCAGATACGGAGAACAAGGAGAATATTACCAAATACCATAGTAATATAATTTTTTCAGAATATTGGTATTCACTTTGTGGGGTCATTATTAATAAATGATTTTAGAATTAATTTGTAATCATCACTTTTTTAATATTTACATATCAACATGTTTCGAAAGCGAAGCTTTCCTCATCAGGACATACAGAAAACTGAAAAGTAATAATGTCAAGTATAGACAAATGATAAACATAGAACACAATAATGCAAGAATAGACAAATTGTAAACATAAACAAAAATTGATTAAAGTAGGTAAGTAATTTAGTGAAAATAATTATTTTGAATTTGCCATCCATGTTTTGGAAAAAAAAATCATTCTTTTGGTATAAATACTTCGCTTTCGAAACATATTGATATGTATATATTAAGAAAGTGGTGATTACAAAGTATTTTTTAAATAATTTAATATAGTAATAAACAATACGCCCAGCTTCTGGCACTTTCTCAACATTGAGATCGCAACATGCTTCACTAGCTTCCCTAGCGGCCCGGGATGTGCGAAATTGTTTTTTTCATATAATTTAATAGATTTTCTGTGAAATATATTCTAAATAATTTATGCGTATCAAAAATGTTTAAAATAAAATTAGGTAACCTACCATTAGTCCAAAATGGGGTACCTAGGTAAAACAGGGTAGTATAGCTACTGTCCATAAATGATGGCGAATTTTACCGCCAGAGCGCACATTCTTCGCCGCCATTTGCATCAGTAAGTCCTCAGACTTTTTGTTCATTTAATCATTTTTTTTTTAATTTTGAAGTATCCGACATTCGAAAACAACAAGGTTACTTTTTTTTTTTTACATGAATACCGCACAAGAGTCCCAAACTGCTCCCAACCGTCTGGAGCCAGTGAGACTATGGCATTCCCAATTGGGGAATGTTGTGAGGCTGACGGTATTGGGGAGGAGAAGGAGAAGGGAGAGAGGAAGGTGGGGAAAAGGGGAACTGTCATGGTGCATAATATATTTTATTGTGGTTATCTTTCATGCTATAAAAATTATTACCGTTTTGGATTATAATACTTCACGTGGTATTTTTACGGTTATTGTTTTTTATGATTTCGCACCATCCGGTTTTACCCCGAAGGGCCCTCGGAGGCTGCACGGGTTGGCAGCATGATGACTTGGATCAGTTTATCTGTAATAAATATTAGGTTGGCAGTGGCGTGCAGCCCATAGATGCTGAAAAACTGTGCCTACCTTTCTTTTTCCAGATTTCGAAAAAATGTTTCAAATATTCTTATTTGATGATCGTATTACCGTAAGAAATTTTTTCTACTTATAAATGGATTCTACTTGCAAAGTTCTAATATTTAGTTATAATTTGCGTTGTCCTACTTATCATTCGTGCTTTATAGGGCGATGAATAGTGATAATCAATATCTTAAAAAGCTACAGCCTACCCTTGGTCAAGGAGTAATGCACGCCATTGGGTTGGAATAAAATATGGTACTTTACCTAAGACGTCGCCATTTTGATTTTCATTGTCACTTTATTATTTAGACTATTTGTTTTATGTAATGTTAATATCCCATTTACCTAATATAATAATAAAGAATATTTAATTTAATCTCTATACTTCTTAATGTGAATTCTACAATAATTCTCCCTTAAGTACCCCATTTCGGACGACTTCCCCCTACTGTTTTTTTGCTCATACATGAAAAAATATTACAGAACCTATTAGGTTTGTACTAACGGTTATAAGCCTCGCCGCTCACTGCTTGCTTAATTGGTATGGTGGTTTAGGAGAATAAAATACTTATTTAATAAATTGTGAGAAACTATTATAAAAGTGAATGTCTGTGTTACCTAATATTTATTAAACAAAATTTCGATTTATAACATTTATTATATATTTATAACATTTATTATAATATGTTTCACAGAAAATCTATTAAATACTATGAAAAAATATATTCGTATATCTCAGGCCGATTGTAGCATGTTGCCATTAAATGTCAGAAGTTGGGCGTAATATCATATAGGGTATTTGGTATTACTAACCTTGGTAGGCAACCAATCTAGGAGAAGATTACTCCAATTTCAAATCCCTGGTTGGCGCATTACTCACGAGTACCTATTGACTTATCCTTGACTAGGCTGGAGGTTATTCATATCAGCAAGGCTCTAGAAAGGCACGAACTGGCAGAAATACAAAAATGGTAAAACTGCGAGACTACGATATGGAACATAATGGAAAACTGCAATCCCTCGTAATCTAAATGGTAAAAAAACACTTTGGGGTATTAAAATAAAAAGTGAATATCTATTGGGTTAAATACAAGCGTCAGGAAATAATATTCACTGATTTGGAAAAAAAATAATGAACAGTTCAGAAGTTTTTGCTACAATACAATAAAATTTGTCAAGTGATTACGAAAATTAAGCAATTTGGGTAGGAGCCAGTGAATTGGTGAGGCATTAAAGTAGATAGTGTAAATATTTCAAAATATTGATCTTGTTTAAATGAATTTCCCAGATTGATCGTTAAGAAGGGGCTCTATGTAAAAAGAGGAACGAAATTACAGCGCAAATTATAATTATAGCTCATTTCTATGGGCCATTTTTGTGAAGGTTCTCCTCAAGTGAGCTTTTACTAACTAACCTAACTAACTAACCATCACGCCGTTTCTCCGTAGAGGTAGGCAGAGAGGACGGACCGCCAAACAACTCAATCTTGGCATACACTTCTCGCTTCATTCACATTCATAAAACATCTCATACATTCTCTTCTTTTATTCCAACTTACGTCCCCGGCTTCTTCTTCCATTCACATTGGCGTCATGTATTCTTCTTACACTTCTTTCTTTATTCATTTGCTTTACATGCCCCAACCATCTAAGCGTCCCTTTCTTAATCTTACGCTTTACGTTTATATCAACCTTGCATTATTTACGAGTCTCAACATTTTTCACACGATCACACATGATTTCACCACACATTTGCCTCAGAGATCTCATTTCAATAGCATTCAGTCTACTTTCATCCTTCCTTTACCACCGTTCTATCCCTGACTGCCATACATCAGGGTTGGTATCAGCACTTCATTGTGGACAGCTAACTTTGCTTCTTTGGACAACTTTTCTTAGCGCCAACCGCATTCAGTCTTCCATTAATTTATAAGGAATAAGGAATTTCCTGCATACACCCTTCTTTCAATATCCCTATCAGTCTTTCCATCTTTTGTCAACAAGTATTCATCATTTACAACTACATTGCACAGTGTTTTCTTACCTAACCTAATATAATTAGATTAATTGCCTAACATAACCTAATATAGTTAGGAAATAATAGATGCACTATATATGTGAAAATTAAAAATATTACTTCAATTATGCATGCGTTGCAGATTCACTTACATTGAACATTATAGAATATTTTCTAACAATTTATAATATACTAGGAGTACCAATAATCAAATTTAGAGTACAAATAACAAAAGGGCAAGAAAACATACACTAAATAACCTAACCTATAACAAAATAACAGATGTATATTATACGTATGCAAATTAAAACTATGATTTAAAATAGTCATGAACACCAGACAGCAGATTCACTTATATGAACAATTTAGATAAAGAATTTAGTATAAGCTAAGGGTGTAAATAATTATATATAAAGTAGGTATAAATAACAAAAGAGCAAGAAAATATTTTATGATACTATGTACACGATTTTAAAAGGATATTAAGGGTATTGGATAGTGGGATGGATAACATCAACCAGAGGGGACCAGCATGCCATGCCTGTGGAGCTCCTGAAGGATATCACAAATGACAGAGAAAAAATCAGTGTCGATCGCTGAACATCAACGCAAAAAATGACATTGATGATGATAATAATATATTGTTCAAAAATATTTATTTTTCAGAAACCTTGCATAAACAGCAATTCAGAAAATGTAATGTCTAATCATATCTAAATGATCAGGTTCTATCGAGCTATCGCTATAGTTTCTCTCCCCTTCTCATATTTCCTTCCCGCCAATCCCTGAATATCCGGGAGTATGAATGTCCGGGCAGTAAATCATTAAGCTTTGTTTAATATAATTCATTCCACTGATTCTACTTTTGGTCCAATGTTCGCTTTGTAGCAGTCTATACGTCCGTCGTCTAGGTAGAATTGCCGCGCTCCCAGAAACATTTGTTCGTGTTTTCTAGCCCATAGAAGCTGTCCAAAGGGAAATGCCATTTTGTTTCCGTAACGACTCCCTGGCATGGAAAAATCCCTTAAATAGTTTTCAACTACAGTCGTTCATTCTACCTACATACCTCATTACTCCCGGTTTCAGGCATTTTACGTATACTCGTATTCGGGTAGGAAGCACTTTTTTTTTTCCATTTTCGCTTTATGTTCGATAAACCATCTCTATACTGTCTAATAACACCTAACCATGTTTTAAAATGTATTGATCCATAACTGAGCTGATCGAAGTATCGATGACAGTAATAAAGTAGGCAATATGGCTAATTAATTAATCTACTTATCCACTCGCGCGGAAAAACGCCTTGAGCGACAAACATTTCTGGGCGATCGGTTTCGGATTCGGTCTACTTCGAACATTATTACGGGAACGCATAAACTGATTTCTGTTTTTTATATCCAATAAATCTACCTATATTTCGCTGTTTGCCGAATATTTTTACGTTTAAAAAGTTTAAAAAAAAAATTTAAAGCTGTGAATTCTGTATATTTGCTACCAAAAATTGCGCTATAACTAACTAACTAACTAACCATCACGCCGTTTCTCCGCAGGGGTAGGCAGAGAGGACGGACCGCCAAACAACTCGAGTCTAACTTAAATGCCGAAATATTGAATATTACTATTTATATACTCGTATGCTGTCTGCGGTCTACTGGAAATTTTTATAGTCACGGACATTTTAAAAATGTTTGATTTGTACTCGTATACGTTAAAATATTGGACAAACAGTAAAATATAGGTAGATTCATAAAAATAATGACTGGATATAATTTACATTAATTCAGTCATTGTTTTATTTTTTCAATTTAAAGTTGATGTGTGTTTTAAATATACCAGGTGTAATTAGGTCAAAATGAGGAAGTTTGCTTGGTGGTGTAATTTATATATTCTACATGTTTAAGAAGATTTAAATGTAAAACTATTAATAAAAAAAAACTCTTCTTGTGATTGGATTTACGTAATTTATTTAAAAACTAGCGTAGAGCCGTAAAAATATATTGATAATAATAAGAAATAAAAAAATATATACGAGTATACGAGGTGTGTTCAAAAGAAAAGGTAAATTTTGAATTTTCGCGGGCTGTGTACATTCGATTATCGATTTTTTTATGTTGGTACAAATATGTTTATCATATGTTAGCATTATCAGCCATTTTGGATTAGTGGTTTGTTTTTGACAACTTAGTCACGTTTTTTGGGTTAGTCACGTTTTTGGGTGTTCTTTGATTTTTTATTTAGGTTCGTTTTCTGAGGCATCATCAGTCCGAGTGAAGTGAAATTTTAGATTTGCTTTATTTTCTATGTCCTCATCAGCATTTATTCAAAAAAAAATCATTCTTTTTAGAAAAAAATTGTTAATAATTGTTAATCCTATGGAGGAATTTCTTAGTTTTGGTCGGACCGTGATAGCCGTTTTCTGGGGCATCATAAGTCCGATTAAAGTGAAATTTTAGATTTGCTTTGTTTTCTATGTCCTTATCAGCATTTCTTCAAAAAATCCAAAAAATCGATGTTTTTCGATTTTTTACAAAAAAAATTTTTAAGTAAAAAATCGAAAAAAAAAACAAAACGTGACTAACCTTTCCAGTTGTCAAAAACAAACCGCTGATCCAAAATGGCTGATAATGCTAACATATGATAAACATATGTGTACCAACATAAAAAAATCGATAATCGAATGTACACAGCCCGCGAAAATTCAAAATTCACCTTTTCTTTTGAACACACCTCGTATATACATTTATTGCCACGGCCGAGTATCAAGTATGGTGACCATTAAACCGCCAACTATTGTAATAACGGTGGCATGAATATATGTATTATGTACCTACTGAAAATAAGAATGATATATTAATGAATTTTAAAAAAGATCCGGAATCATATTTTTGTAAGTACTGATTTTAATTGTTACCTACTTCGTATTCACATCGCAGCTGAAATTATGTTATTCGTGTAATAATAAAATCCGAAATATCACGATTTATATTACAAGGTTTATTTTACCTTCAAACACTGTACATTATTAATAATTTCCACGCGTGAATATAAACAAAGGACAGGTTCATCACACTGTTAATGCCTAAAATATCACAGCTTAATCGGCTTATCATCCTCGAAAAAAATCATAAGGGTTTAAATGTGCGCCCGTGCCACGTAAAATTATGATGAATATTTGAACTTCAGCAGGGGGGAGATTAAATCGAAATTATTTTAAACCATCCGATATCCTTTCATAAAGGAAATGACTGTTTTTTTCAGTTAATTTAATTAGAGTTTACCGTCCATGTAGGGATGTAGGGATGTAGAACTTTCCAAGGTAAAGGCGAGGGAATCAACAAAGTAAACTCTGTAAAAGGAATCTGTCCTTTATTGGTCGTTCTGAAAAGATTTACGTCCGTCCGGATTACGCGAAACTTTTCAGGCGCTAAAATATACCCCTTGGTAATAATATCAACACGTTATTTTCACCATTACGGAAATAATGTACAAACATTAGGTTTAATTATATCATGGAAAAAGTACGAAGATTATTTAATTTTTTTTTTTTCATTCGAAATGTTGTAATTTTTTTTAAACAACAATAATATAAATATGTAAAAGATTTTTTTTGGCCTTATTGATTTTTTTTTAATTCGTGTGGCCACTTGTTAAATATAAATGGTACATTAGAATTGAAATTAAAAAACTTTTGTACTTTGTTTCACTTATTTATTTTCACCAGGACCGGTTTCATCCGACTAGTAGTCTCATTCAGACTGGTAGTTTAAATTCTTATGCTACGGTATTTATCCAAACTTAGCCAGAGGTACACAACATTGTCTCTATATAATGTATATTTCTATTTTGTTAATTTAACATATTATAAGTTATTTTGTTAATTTCAGGTACATATAGGTAATTATAATGTTTAATATTAAAATTATGAATGATGTTACATAGCAACTAAATATTTTTAATTCACATGAATGTATATGAATTTATATAATTGAAAAGATTTGTGATTACTGATATTTTATGTTGGTAATATTGGGATATTTCCTGCTTGTTTTGCTTAGGGCATAATTGACAAATGTTGATAGCACTATGGTAATTATTATTTTCTAATACAATGGAATTCCACCACGAATTAACAGTTTCAAAACTAGACTCAATAAATGGTACAATATATTCAAGGTTTCGTTGACGATATTTATTTTGAAATATTGGCACTATCATTCCCATATTTAACTCAATTGATCTAATGCTTAAGAATTAAATAATAAAACATGGCGCCATGTTTTTCAGCTATTCAAAAAGAAAAATAATTGTTGAAACTCTGGCAAAGTCGGATGATGACAACTCGTTAGTAACAACATGAATAATCCAGCTTTGTATCTAACGTAGCATTACTCTCTTCGTAGGAAATTGAAAAGTGGAATCTGATACGTGCCATTGGAGGGAAGTGTTGATTTCCTTTTATATACGAATTAGGTTATGTAGAAACAAACCATTGTTTTTATAACTTCTCGTGATGTCATGGGACGGGTTAAGGAAGGGGCCGAAAAATGAATTAGTTATTCGGGGAATCGAGGATACTTGGGCTAGAAAAGACGTAAGCCGACGTAATATTATTATTTTTTTCAAAATAACTCGAAATACAAACAGTAACCTCTAAAAGATTTTTTTTCTTGGTAAAGCCGATCGTGTAAATAACCTCTCATTATATATTTTCCTTGTGCCCTTTCACTAACACATTGCTCGTTTTAGATTTTAAAAATATATCTACTGCAAACGTATATTTCGATCTATACGCCAATTTTCTCACCAGTGCATCACAGAAGAATAATGCGAATGGGTCCAAAATAATTATAAATACTTTTAATGATGGTTTTTAAATCCACTCAAACCAAAAAAATAAAATAAAACTTTCGGAGTTAAAACTACCAATCGATGACATGGGAGTATCTTCCAATACATCATCATTACTCCCAAAGAGCCAGAGATTTGCTTTGATCCTTCATTTTTAAAGAACTTTCTGTAATGACTTTTGTATAAATCCCATCAAAAGACGATAAAACCTCTTCAGAAAAGTTTTGAAAAGCAACAGCAAGGGGCGCATAATGCTCACCGATGATTCAATTACTCTAGAAAGGCACTCAGAAATCGAATTAATGTGGGCCCACTAATATATATGAAATGCATTAATAATTATTTTCAACATTTTTTTCGAATTATGATGAATAATAGCGCTGATTTAATTATTCTTATACATTTTTTTATCCATTATTCCATTTATAATCTTCCAGCTGTTGTATAATTCTTGGCTGATAATATTTTAAGTCCACTTAAAATTATTCAATAATTGGTAAAAACCATCAACATTTTCCGCTGAAAATCTTTTAAAAATATTCAGTTTTCCCAAAACAAACAAAAAAAATCAATTATTCACATTCTTAAATTTTTTTTGAATAATTTACAATATAATATATCCGCAAGATATCAGCATAAAATTAAAATCCTACAATTTAACATTAAACATACGCAAAATACCTTCCTCTATCTATGAATAACCATTTTTACCAATCTTAGTTCAAATCTTAAAATTATAGAAAATATCCTTGAATTCCGACATAAATTAAAATATTACTTCAAACTACTGTAACACCCTTTTTTGTTATTATTTTTACTAGATTATTTATCTTATTTTTTTCATTTTTCCATTAACCCTGTGTTTTCATTTCTTTTATTTTCTTTAATACCATTACTAATTAAAACTTGCTAATTTTACACGACTAATTCGAATTTTCCTGCTGTAATATACAACAATGTTTTATGTTGTAATCTTATTATTTAAGCGAAATTACCTCACCAAACACAAGAACCTTGATTATTTATGGTAAAATTAAATTGATCACTGGTAATAACTTTTGCCATTTGGATGCGACCCACTGATGTAAAATGCATCGATATTCGAAGCGATTCGATTTAGCAATCGATGATTACAATCTCCGCTAATTATTTTTTTAAAGTTAAATTAAATTTAAATAAATTTAAAAAAAAACTTTGTATTCACCACTTTATTAATATACACAGATATCAACACATTTCGAAAGTGGTGAATACAAAGCAATTTTTAAAATTCATATATTAATAACGACGCCACAAAGTGAATACCAATCTTTTAAAGAAATTATATTTATTTATTTTTTATTTAATTTGATTTTTGTTTAAAAATAATTATATAAATAAAACATTATTTCAAAATTAATTAACATGCTATTAATTAAATTAGAAATAATTTAATATTAACAGCCCTGATTTATTTAACCTCCTTCAATGTCATATACCTAAGAGAGAAACTCGTTTCAAAATCCTGTTTAAATGCAACAACACCAGGACTAAGCATTACAAACACTCGCTTGTACCTAGATAGTCATAGATACGCAGATGTAGCGGATCTATTTAACTGCACGGAAGGTAAGTACAAGAAGGCTATACTATCATATATTTTCAATCAATATGAATTTAACTTAAGTTTACTATATGTTTAATATGTACGCATATCTTTTACTTTTATATCCTTCATGAACTTTTATTGTTTATATAATAATAATAATAATAATTGGATGATTTGTATAGCGTCGTTTTTGTGAAAAATCACCTCAAGGGCGAAATATACTCTCTGATGTCATTGTATGACCTAATGCCAGATTTAATAGTTACCTTTTTAAATTATGTGTGTTATATTCTTATGCTTGTAGTTAACTGTGACATGTAATTACTGTTTATGGTTTATTTATACCGTTGATATTAAATTAATAAATAAATTTATCTTTCTTTTGAAGCACACGTTTTTTAGCATGGATAGTAGCTTTACTAACTGGTTTCGTCCTACTTTCAATACGTTTTTTGTCGAAAACTTAAATATGCACTAAACCTTATGATATCTAGATAACTTTTCTATGGTTAGTGGGCATTTCAAAGCTCACGGTGGAAATAACGTTGTGAAATATAGTTGTACAAATTTCACGATTCCATATGCTGCTTCAGCATTAGATTTTCTTCAATATAGTTGAGTTTCAGTTTTCAAGGCTTTTCTGTATTCTTTCAATTGGCCCTTTCTTTATTTCGTTTTTTTAACTGTCATATACACATATTTAGCCAAATGGCAAAGGTACACACAAGCGGAAGATTGCGAGTTCGAACCCCGATAGCATCTAAATCTTTTATCGCTGCTGTTGTGTTTTCAATTTGATGATATTTGAATATTATTGACAAAATAGTTTCAATCGTTGAAAAATTATTTAACTAATAAGTGATGAATACATCGTTGCATGTCTTTGTGTATTAATTTATTATTTCTTTTCTCAGTTACCTTGTATTAATTGTAGCGTTTATAACGCAACACTCAATTGATTTAATGGTATACTGGAAAAATTCAAGTACGTGACTATTTACATAGATCTTGTCAAGTCGAAAGAAAATCCCTTTGAACACCTGTTGACGAGTCATATATCTACCGAATTTCTCGAAAAATCGTTTTCCTACTACCGTTCCTGGTCCAAGTAGTTTTTTTGCAGGCCTGATGATGAATTGCGGTCCCCGCCCGGTGCGAGAGTCGACTCTCCTTCGATCTTCCGCCGATAGGAGGCACTCGGTTGCAGGTTGCAGCGTTCACCTCCGGAGTTTAGCGAGCAATTTACTTGCACAAATTGGGAGCCGAGTTCGACATCAAGATAGGAACAAAACCACTTATTCTTTCAGGGAACTTTTCCAATTCCACCGCACCGATTTCTTTGGCTGTTTCTAAAGCAGATATCTAATCTGAATACATTCATATAAATAATATATACCCATCGTCATCATCATCATAGTGGAAGATACTCTCAGTATCGCCTTGGTGAAAGACCGCCATTGAAGAATTGAAACGTTGCTTGAAATGGCTTTTAGCCGTGTTTGGTGACCAGACCTGAATAGGCAGGTATTTCCCCACTTTCCTCCTCCCCTTCTCCTTCCCCTTCCCACTACCATCAGCCTCAACATTCTCCAATTGGAGATGCCATAGTCTTACTGGCTCCAGACGGTTGAGAGTAGTTGGGACTCTTGTGCGGTATTCACATAAAAATATATATATATATAGGTATAATATAATCAAATGATACGAATCAAATAAAAATCTCATGCGTATTATTTATGAGAGTTGCGTATTTTTTTAGTCGAATATAATATAAACGATATCACTTATTTTTGTAAACTAAAAAGAGTATTTCCAGTTTACTTCGAACCGAATTTTTCGGTGTAAATTGATTTTTTTTCCACAACCGTACTTCCGTCATAATCTTTAGAGCTTTCAAATATCCAAGTAAGCAAGACTCAATTCGAATTGTTTTACATTTATTTATTTTTAAATACCTCAAGATTTAGTATCTTGAACAATTAAGTAACAAAGCGAGGCTGGGAAGTAATAATTATTATAAGCAATATTTACACAAACTTCTTCGTCACGCATAAAACCAAGAAAACTCACTTAAAAAATAGTGGCTTTATAATATGCCAATGAAGTTAAATAAAGGGTTTTAATTACCTCTCTAAAACATGAAACACATCTCGTCAAATTTAAAACGTTATTTAAAATATTCTCGTCTATAACAAACCTTAACCCATCGTCAGTTGCCTGGGGTCTTAAAACGCCGGGACTTTAGAAAAACTTAATTATTTTCTCACTTATAAAAAGTCTATTTTTCAAAACGCTGTCTCTCTTGCATTTCTATTACCATCACCTAAAATTAATTACGTTATTAGATTGATAAAAGTTTTGCACGAGTTAACAATTATAATTTTGAAAATTAGATCGGCATTGGTTACCTGGAACGTTGTCGACGTGGTGTCATAATCGATGCAGCGGAGACCATTCTGTTGAATTTTATAAAAATCAACGTTGCCCGCACATTCGCTGAAATATCTGAAATAACTGAAATCGCGGAAATATCAGGCTTTTCAATAAAAAGATTAACTTTCAATAGGCTTATTCCCATCCGCTGCAGACACGTGGCGGCGGCGCTGATTGGTGGCAGCGGTGATTGGCAGCTTAAGGGATTTTTTACCATTCCTTTCCGTTCCCTAATCTCTTTTCACGCCCTGGAACAGTTCCCCATTGTTCAGAATCATCCCTTGCCTGTTAAAGTGGTATCTTTCCAAACACAGCCAACTGTAATTATTATCTAGTTTTGTGTAAGGGTTAAAATACTAGTTTATTTATGACCCGGATGTTGCCGGTTTGATTTTGGTCAAAGTGTCAAATTATTTTGATCGGGGGTAGTTACACTGAATTAATAAGTTATATAGGCAGTTCTACCTTGATTTCGGTTTAATGTAGTTTTTTCACCTTAAAATGGCACCTACTAACTGAACCTAAACGCGAGTCCAATTCCGAGTTCAGTCACATGGACTCGATTCCTCGGATTCGGTCCTTCGTTCATTCGGTCCGCCCCAAGGTTTGCTCATACAGGCATTTTTCGGAGAAAAAAAATAGTCGGGCCGCTCGTAAGCTCGTGACGTAAGTTGGAGCCCCGAAACAAATGATCTCTATTGACGGTCGGTATAATAAATAAATAAATCATCTCACCTGATAATTTATTACACGATATTAATGGATATTGCACAAATAACTTTAATGCATTACCTACCTGCTACCGTCTATATCAGTTTAACATGTATATAATTTTTATATTTTTGTATATCTACGAGTATACAGTTTAAATAATTTTATTTATACATTTTACTCGTACTTAAGTATGTACATAATAATTTTATCTTTATGCACGTTATCGTTTGTCTTGTTTATCTATAAATATGTTTTTTAATCTAATACGTAAATAAATAAATATTGTATTAAATTATATAAGTTTTCTGTGATGAAAATAATTTGTGCTATTTTGTTGTTTGAAATTGTGTCATAATGATTGATGGTCTTGAAAATTCATATTAGACAACTCGTGAGATATAGTGAATAATGACGGCCTCCGTGGTCGAGTGATTAAGATCTTCGACTACGAATCCAGAATTCGCGGGTTCAAATCCCGGCTTACGCATACAAATTTTGTTTGCTTAATTTTTGTTATTTCACAAATAAGTCATTTTCAAATGATATTTGGTATATTAAAGGCACGTTCCAGAGTGGTAGATACTCTCAGTATCGCCCTGATGAAAGACCACTATTCAAAATCGAAACGTTGTTTGAAATGGCTTTTAGACGTGCGTAGTGACCAAATCTAAATACCCAGCGATTTCCCCACCTTCCTCCTTCCCATCTCCTTCCCTACCCTATACCTCGGACTCATTGGACTGGATCCGGCCGGAACGACTCTCCTCCACCATATACCATACCATACTTACCACATACATACATACTTAAAAATAAAAATTGAGTTACTGTTAAATGTAAATACCGTAGTATTTGTTTAAGTACTCAACTACTTATAAAAAAAAAAACATTGCTTTATCATCCATTGTGTACTATAGTGTAACCTACACCATATGAGTACATTGCCCATGAAACTAGAATAGTTCGGTACTCATGTGACGTCAGAGGCAATGGTAGTACCAACATAACATGGTGTTTTTATGAGATGGTTTTTTTATTCACTTTTAAAAAACGGTATATAAATTCTACTAATAATTATTCTCAAAAGCGACCATATCTGATACAAATGAATATATTATCTTATGCCATAATAATTTTCAATGCAGTTAATTGTATTATTTTATTTTATTTAATACCAACATGCAACATTTTTATATAAATATGTAATCGCGATGTGTACACTCCGCTTCTCTACATAAGCATTGCTTGAAAAAAATTGTAGTATGTATTCAATTTTAAATATAAAATTTTTTACTTGTACTCCTCTTTCGCCGCATGGTTTGCCTTAAAACTACTTCTACTACTACTCTGAGCATTCGGGCACTTATTCATATTGATGAATGCGAAAATCATGTTTCTAGTCTAATCGCCACCCGATTTTTGGTTTGTACCACTGACCGTTTTTTTGCTAATTGATTTTTTTTATTTAAAAACATTGTTCAGTATAGGTTTTATATATTTTCAGTGACAGAAATTCATAAATGATTAAAATTGAATCCAAAAAATATTGTTTTTGTTCCAAATCCACCAAAATAAAAATATGTTTTGTATATATATTTTACACAAACATATACATATATATACTTTTTTTTTTTAATTGTATAAAATTAATTACATACAATGGGAACTTGTACCCGCTAAGCCACTATGAGTAGCTTATCAGCAGGGGTATAGTTCAACAATATTATATAATACAACAATAAATAACTGTCATCATACAAATGTAGCCCAAAATTACAAAAATATGGGTGCATGCATGTTGTGATCAATGTACACAAGTTAGAAAAAATATTTTTTTTAAATATGAAAACAGCCCAACGGTATTAAAGAAATTGTGAAATAAAAAACAGCAGTACAGTTTTGTTACAGTGAGGATGGACTTCATATAATAGTAAGACGTAAATAATTTTAAACATACCCGCAGCTATCAAGGATATATACAATCAATCACTGTTACTTTCCAAAAGCGAACACTTTAACATCAGTGAGAATTTCGATATAGAGCATTTGTTTTTAAATTCGTATGGCAACTTGTTAAATATAAGTGGTACAATGTATTCAAGGTTTCTTTGACCATATTTATTTTGAAATATTGTAACTATTATTCCTATATTTTGTGATAATCGTATAATGTGTAATTATCCACCACTGCCTTATACGGACTGTCAGATATATGCTGCAGTAGAATTTTTGCCACAAAAGAGCACGGATAGGTATATCGGTATATAGGTATATCATTGTTTTGTACACGATATCAATGTCTCGCCTTTGCTTAAAATCTGTTTTACTTGCTAGCAACTTTACCGTGGCATTTTGAATCAGCTGTAAATGTCTACGTTGATCTTACACGAGTGTCTCCAAGTAGTTATACCATTCCTCACGGTCGATTCTGCAAGAGACAAATAAATTAGTTTCATAGTTTTTTATAGGCACATAAAATTTTACTTTATGGAGTCTCCCTGCATACCTGTTTACAAACATAAAATATCTCGGAGTAGTAAATAGTGAAAAATTTAAATGGGACATACACATTAAAGATGTAACGTAAAAACTCAAGTTTTATAATTTTTTTTCAAAAATCTTAGAAATGTGGTCAACAAAAAGGAAATGAAAAAATTCTACCATGTATTATGTCACTCCCGAATTGAATATGGAATTATAGGATGGGATCTGCGACATCTAGGTGCATACGTGATCTGAATACAATTCAAAAAGGAATAATAATTAAAAAAAGTATCCATTAAAACTCCTTCGACAGAAATCTTCAAAAGATTTGACGTACCAAATATATGCAAAAAAAATTTCCCATATACGGGACCCCCCACTAATGTTTTGACCATAGCTCTAATAGGAATCTTGGAACAGTTAACATGTAAGTATGATACCGATAAAAGTGACGGGACGGATTGAGGTAGCTGTAGCTCAGTGGATTAGAGCCCAAGGTTCCGGACAGACCATGAGGTCCTGGATTCGAGTCCTAGTTACCAGTTCTGTGTCATTTCGGTTTCATGTTTCATTTTGAGAGTTATTAATATTATCTTCATTTATTAAAAATATATACTTTTAGTCGTGTAAAGTTCGATTCACATCTACCAGCACCGCGCAGTGCAGACACGGAAAGTGACAGGCACAGCAAATTAAGTTGCTTGCATTATCTATGAACACATCCCCGTACGGTGTATTGTGAATACTCCCTTATGTGCCGTGCCTGCCACTGTACGTGTCCGCACTGCACGATACCGATTGATGCTACTTATAATTAGTAACAATAACTGTTCGAATTAACTTATCCCAAGTATGCTCACGCAGAGGCATTGCCTATGTGGTATTTTGTATTATGCACATACATATTTTTTACTTACTTTCTTACTGTTTGTTCATGCTGTTAGAAAAAATTAATAATAAAAATATAAATACAGCTCAAAATAAAAAGATATCCTGATCTTTTTTTAATATAAACCTTTTCCTTAACTTTTCATGAATAATCTGCACCCCTTAAGTTTCGAAAATTACCTTCTTGAAAGACGTTGCATTAAGTTTTATATATTTGTCCTCATTTTCGGAACCTTGTTTTTCTTTTATCATTTACTTTTTATCATCTTTACCTTGTGAAAAATGTTATTACATCCAGCGATAAAATCACTGGCAACACAGTAAACATTCATTATGTCAAATTTTTTTACGGAAATTCTATGTATTTTCCTGAAAAGAAAAAAAAACAACTACGTAAAAATAAAAGTATTACCCATGTTGTATTCCGAAAAAAAAAAAGTGTATTGGTTTGTTTTACATCCATAATTTGTTCCACGAACATGGAAATTAAAAAAGTTATGCCTTTTGTGGATATGGAGCAAACAAAAACTAAAACGGCGACACAGCATATAAGAGCTATGTAATGACAATTTTTATAAGATAGAAAATAATGTAATTACAAAAACAAAATTGTTTCTGAACCGAACACATCCATGGTAACTATTAAAATGGTCTGTGGAACAAACCAATAATCGGGTGGCGAAAGTGTATAGATCTGAATATCCAGATACTTAAACCGAACTCCCTGTCCCTCACCCCTTCGACATCCCTCTCTCATCCTTTCTCCAACACCTTTGTACAAGAAATTTATGCAATACCAGATTAAAAAAACACCTTTTATCGAGTGATCTCTCGGCAGCTCAAAGTATCGTACATGTCATCGCGTATATTTGATTTAGTCAATTAGTAAATTTATTCAAAATGATTTGTTGATACGTTGTTTAACTTTTTCGGTGTTGTTTTTGTTTTGGACTATAATGAGTAATTTTATTTTTAATAATTTTAATTTTACTATATAAATAAATACTTTTTTTTTTAGAACAGGTCTCTTTAAATAACTTTTTTTTTGTTTTCTATATTAAATAATGTAAAGTGTACTACATATAACTAGGTTATAATGTTAACAAAATAGATTATTTTATATCTATATATAGAAATGGACTATTTGCTACAAGCCCAAAACGACCCAAACTAGCGTAGCAAATAGGGAACAATAAAAATGTAAAATAAGTATTAATGACACAAATATACCAATTGCCAAAACTGCAAGCGAGACATAATAAAATGATTACATGCGGGTTGATTTATTCTGCCAAACAAAAATGATTTACCTCTTCAGCATCTGTGCTACGTGCAGCTGCGCTGTTTTTAACTGTATTAACACAAATAAATTCGTTTGTTTTTTTCGAGAAGATTAATCGAACCCACAATAATTTATCGCATTAGCATTAACGTCACAAACAAATACAGTTACATTAAATGTGAGTAAAACTAAACATTTACCATTCTCAATAAACAAAAGACGCCAACGAACGAATGAGCACACACTTAAAATACATGAATGTCAAAAAAATTTACTTCATTGCACTTGCCCGCATATAACCAAAGCTAAAAACATTAAATATCTTGGAATTTTAATTTATGATAAACTCCGCTGGGATGTACACATTAACGGAACTTCAAAAAAGCTATTAAATCTCATCTATTTCTTCGAAAAATTACTAAATATCTTGTCAATTGTGGATCTAAATAGAGTAAATTATGCTTTATGTCATTCTCATTTGGAATATGGAATTTTGGATGGGGCTCAACTACATCAAATTACATGAAACCGTTAAATACAACCCAGAAATGCATCATATAGACCATTTTAAAGGTCCCCATAAGGACGTCAACAACGGAAATTCTTAAACATTTCAACGTTCCAAGTATCCAAAAAATCTTTGCCAAAAATATTCTTGTTAATCATCTTAAAAATGAGAAAATGGCTACGTCTCTTCATGATCATAATACCAGAACAAAGTAACTAGACAAGATAGATATACCTAAATGCAATACTACTTTTGGACAGAGAAGCTCTGAATTTTTAGCTGTAAAATTATATAACAAACTCCCACTTAATATCAAAAAAAGTAATTCAATCAATAATTTCATTAAGTCCATCAAAACTTGGCTTAAGGAAATACCAGAACAAGAACTGACTACTATTCTCAAAAAAACGTCATAGAAATTACTGGAAAGACCCTACCTTGAAGTTGAAATATAGAAGTCGCTGAAACCCCTTTGTGCAAAACCTGGTCCGCCTCAGCCAGGATCTCCTAGTGAGGAGGACGATGAAAAAAATTCTATAATATGCATGTATTTTTAATATTTATATCTTACCTTAAAACGTCATAATTATATGGAAACTAATAAAAATAAAAAAAAGTTACAAATGTACATACTCGTATATACTAACTGTTCGTATTGCGGATTTTGTATCTTTTGACATGTTTACCCGTGACCAGAGTTTAGTAGAGTGATTAGTGGTAACTAAATTACTGTCCTGAAAATGATTTTTCAGCGGTGAAAATATTTGCCGACTCCCCGACTACGCCGATGCTACTTGTGAACTTGAATGATTAAGTAGATAGATCAGTGCGTGTTCATACGTCGATAGTACAAGGCAGCTACTACAAAGATGCGCGCGCAGGGGTGGTGGCGGCTACTAAACCGAAAAAATAGGTAAGATTCTTTTCCAGTCAACAAAATTGCTACTAAACGGTAACTTACTACTTAACACTGCCATAACCGGAACTGATTTCTTTCTGTAAACCTTCCCTTTGAGGGAGTGGAAACTAACTCCTGTCCCTGCAATTCTCTCCTATTATTTTCGATTTTGACACATATCACTTTTATCGGAACGGACACCGTCCGGACCTTTGTGCACTTCCCAATGGGGCACGCATTGCCGACTACTGTTCTTCCCATCTCCTTAACCTAGCGGCACGCTCCCGGCCATCAGAATTCCCTCTATATAGAGAAACACCTCCCAGATACACTCTTCTTAAGGAATACTCCGGGTGACTAGTGCAATGCTTCGCTGGGAAGATTGTCGGAAGCAGGAAGTCGCTTTGCACTGCTCTGGAGGGACTGCCCTGGTTTCGTGGCTACGGTCTGTTCTGGATATAATTTGTTTTTTATGTTTCTTGTTTGTTTATTCATATGTTTGTTGGTGCACTCCTCATTCCATCTTAAATTACTCCGATTATACACAGAATGAGCCGCTAAGGGCTATATTTTGTCGACGTCCGTAACTATACTAACCAATTTGATGTGTGTTTGTAACTAACCTCCTTCTATGCGAGAACTGTG
Source organism: Halesus radiatus (assembly GCA_022606495.2). Taxonomy (NCBI): domain Eukaryota; kingdom Metazoa; phylum Arthropoda; class Insecta; order Trichoptera; family Limnephilidae; genus Halesus; species Halesus radiatus. The sequence goes on from JAHDVE020007721.1 coordinate 192,267, forward strand.
CAGGGATGCTTGAGGGTTTAGAGTTTTTTTCAAAATTGTAGATTCATTTAATTAAAAAAATGAGATTCCTTGACGTGTACCCTAAAGTAGTAACCATAAGTTACTTATACCAGGGTGGAAAGGTGGTGGGTAACCTCAACTGTTCACCCAAACAGTGCCTTCAAATCTTTCCTTAGTTGAAACATTTTTTTTTAAATTTATCTACTTATATTCTTCATATTTATTTTCGCTGTATCTGTAAAATACGTATTTATAAAGTTGCGTATTTTTTTAAAATTGTTATTCATCTTTTTGTATACTTAGCATTCCTTAGTGGAAATATTTTATATTTTTCTTTTGTACCTACATTTATTTGCTCTCATTAGGCAGTTTTTTTTAAATATTATTGAGCACTTCCTTACTAAGTACAAGCAACAGCTTACATTTGTAAATAACATATATTGAGCAAAACTGTACATTGCAAACATCTGTAGAATATGTAACAAACAATACTACCTAATAAAAAAAATTACAAACGGTTTAGTTACCATTAAATCAGTCTACTAAACACTGGCCTTGCGTAAACAAGACATTAACGACCTTCGTAGCAAAACGGGAAATCTTCAATTAGACCTGAGTGTAGGTTTATGGTGGTTTCAAAAGTGGGTAAAGCGCAAATAAAATGCAGTCATTGTCACCCTGGTGAGAGACCTATGGAAATAGAATAGTTATTTGAATAGGTTTGTTTTCGTCCCTTCTTTGCAATTTAAAGCATATAAAATGCTAATAAAATCAGTTTGATATAGAAAAAGCCGTCTTCAAAGTAGAGTACGTATATTGTTACATTTAAAATGTTGGCATGCAAGGAGAGACTGGTCCAAGCCCTGAAATTCCATACATTAGTGTACAGCATCCCCAAAGATGATATAGGCCTTGAGGGAAACAGCGTGGAAACCTAAACGCTCGACGCTTGCGACACGTAAATGAAAGACGTCCTGGAGAAACTTGAGATCAATTGAAACGGAACGAAGAAGATGCAGCAGAAGATAACCGTTTCTTCTTAATGATATCTCCCACGATAGTCTTAATTGACTTGTGCCAGTACGTCTATGGCATCACCAATCCGGTGGATGGTGTACTCGCCATAAAGAAACAAGGCTCTTGTGTTTGGTGAGGGATTTTCGCTTAAATAATTAGATCTTATCTTAAAACATTGTTGTGTAACTTAAGTAAGTTTTCGTAATTAGGTTAAAATATTACTACAGGAAAATTTTAATGCAATAAATGATTTTTTTTTTTAAATCTAAAAGAAATCATACCCGAGCGTTAATCTCTGTTCTGTTGCAACATCATATCTATATTCCTCCTCCCCGTGTCCATAATCCATATCTTAATACTTGTTTGAAATCGGTTAATTTTGTAAATGTTTTTATTGTTAGAGGGAGGATATTAAATAGTTTTATAGAGAAATATTGCAAATTTATTTGTCCAAAAGTTGTGTCCATTATCCCGAGAAGTTTAGTGGAGAACGGCAACAAGCAAAGCGGAAAGATACTCGATTGAATATAATGCGCCATGTCTTATATGCCATAAATATCGTTCAAAGTCCACATAGTATTCACAAACATTCCATAATATAACACCGCACAGTTCTATAATTGCTGTATGTGTTAGCAAACATCAGTTATTTGTGCTCATATAATTTGATTTGATTGATTTATGCGTTAACAGATTTGTTCTCCAATAGTTTAGGTTTCATTTGTTTGTTTATTGGATTAAATTAATAACTTGGAATTATCATGATCGCTCCATAAACTAAAAGTAGTATCAACGCGTTACGGCCCACTTATTAAACTTATTGTTCTTCTCCTCTAGATGCAAAAGATGTTCATTCCATTTCCATTAATTAGAAAATATGTGAAAATCTGTTCGATAGTTTTCAAAGTTTGTCCATCTGGATATATAAAGAAATTCATATTTACAGAACATTCTAGGTACAACCTTCTAGGTCAATCAATGAAACTATGTCCTAGTATTTTACAAAATATTTAATTAAAGGATATTCTTGGTCAGAAAAGAGGAGTTCTTGTGTCTGATAAGGGAGCCACGATTCTTAATTAACTGTCTACATGTTTCCGAAGCATGTTGATATTTATATATCAAAAACAGAGTGTATTCAAAGTTCTTAGAATTTGTGTATTAAATCCATAAATACAAAAAACAAGAGATAACAACAATCACACATATTAGAAACACTAGATCTCAGAGTCAAAAACAAATACAACAAGAAACCAGAAACACAACATTTGGACAAAAAACTTCTTATACCATGGTACTAAACTCTACAAAAAAATCCCACTATCCTTTGAAAATCACAACAATCATAATAAATTTAAAAATCAAATAAAACACTGGATACGTTACATAGGGAGATATGAAATAGAAAATATATTAACACCAAATACAGACTAATACCGATACCACTCGACTGCACTTAAATAAAACACCTCAAGTAAGAATTATTTTTATTTTTTTCATCAAGCACATCAATTTAATATAATGTAAATTAATATTTTTTTAATGAAATCCTCATCACGGGTAATCCCAGTGATGATATCATTATTTGTTGTTATGTTATAAAAAAAAAAGATAATAAAACATGATTATTATTATTATTATGCCACAAAATAATTACAAATCTTTTGAAGAAAAAAATAATAATATTAGTGAGTTTAAAACCACTTTATTTTCAGAACCACCGTTAATTTTCAGGGCAAAAAAATACTAACTTTACAAAATCATTATTCCAAAATTGTGATTAATACATGAAGTGTTGAATATTAAGAAAATATTTATAAATTTATTTTAATCTTGGTAATAATAAGTTACATTTTTTCCACGCAAATAGCCCTCTAAATGCATTTTCAGCCAAAAATAGGCTGGTGTTACCCCTCTTATCGCCTGTATTGTCATATTCCTTTAATTCAATTTCCCACTTATTTTCTTTTCTGAAAATTTTCTTTACTCCTGGTCTTAGGAACTAATTGAATCCGTGTTCCTTAATCATTTAATCAGTACCAATTTATCTACACAAAGCTCACATTATGTAGAAAATTAGTGTGAAATTTGATTAACAAGTCGTGTTTACCTGGCAGCAGGTAGTAGGCAGATGGTGGCGAGTAGGGGGTACACGGGTGGATTGAATGGTTAGAAGTAGTCACATCTTCAAAGGATCGCGGTGAAATGTGTTTTCTTGTGTCAACCCACTCTCTTCCCAAAGGAGGACACCTGACAAAGGAAGAGGAGTCACTTTCAACCGTGTTATTTGAATTTCAGGTGAAAAATTACAGAAAATCTTTTAACCGTTGGAGATAGTGAAATAAATTACATTTTTAAATTACATAAAGCTGCTAGAAATATGAATATCCCACGCGGGCAGATTTTTCCTAAATCATATTTTGATGTAACAACTATATTTTCGTTTGATTTTATTTGGGAAAGTAATCGTAATTCTATTTTGATTACACCTACAACTTTAATAAAAAATATATATATATATATTTCACTACATAAAACAGACAATATGCCCAAAACTCACATACATGAATTTTTACATAGCCATAATAATTAATAAGTTAAATAAACAACATCAAACATTATCTCGCAAAAATGATAATAATAATGAAAAAGAAGTGAAAGGTTGAAAACATATTATAAAGTATTTGTATAAACTAACTCATTATTGTCACCTGTACTGATGGTACACTGTTTTATTAATAAAGAACATCGTCACATCGTCAGCTTAATATTAATGGTAAAACTTTTGTTTTAAATTTATTAATCGTGTCATTAAAATGTATATAACATTGTTGTAGTAATGTATAGTATCGTATTGCAATTTCTTAATGTCCGTGGTAAAGGAGAGAAATATCCCGTATTTCTTGTGATAGGTTTTAATATAGAAATTTCTTTTATCCTCGTTGTTTACTTTCTTGTTAATAATACTGAAAATCTATATGGTTTCTCTACCACATTATAACACAAAAACACACTATATAAACAACAACAAAAAAATCTAGTTAAATTAACTGGCTTCACCCGTACTTTGTGTCCCAGCGATAAGGTTTCCTGTAAGGCTTGACCAAAGATGATTGTTTTTTTATTTTTTTTATTTATTATTTACCAGGACATTGGGTTTTTTGGATGCTCTGCTCATGACCGAAGTGTTTAGTCCCAAAAGAGAATTACTTTTAAATATCCAAATTACAGATATTTTGTTACGATGATTTTTTTCCATAGCTTTGATGAAATAACACATAAATGAAAAAAAAAACAACTTCCACATATTTATTTATTCATTTACGCCCATTACAGACATTTACAAATAATATAGAAAAGGTACATATGTATTATAATAGATAACATAAAAAGAAACAACATAATTTGACGCTTTTATCCAGTTTCAAATAACCTAGCTCTATTATTGATGTGCCAAATATGTTAACAACATCGAATTATTTGTTCCCCAGATATTGAATCCGTCGCATAGGAGAATAATATTACGACGTTGAAGCTGAATGGTCACAATAAAATGGTAGGTACTGTCTTGTCCTACCAGGTACATGAAAAGAAATCAAATATAGCAGTTCAGGGGTATAAAACGTTTAATTAACAATCTTAAATAAACGTGTTAAATCACAAATAATTCTACGTTCACACATTTTTTGTAGATTTAATAAATAAAGTACAGCGTAGTCGATGCATTCTCTAGAAATACCCATTCTAAGATTTACGTATCTTAAGAATTTAGGATGGATTCTTTCAATAGAGTGCGAATGAACTTCATAATTTGGAGACCAAACTGTGGAATTGTATTCCATATGACTATATAACATGGGTGAACTTTATGTACTCGTATACCGTATGAGTGTATTAAAGCACATCAATGAGCTCTCACTCTACTTGCCTCACCTGGAACTTGCGAGAAGAAGGGAGAAGAATGAAAGCTTCGCTGCGGGCAGAGCTTTGGGCCCTTGAAGGCTGTGTTCAGATGACCTTTTAATTATGCAGAGCCTTTCTTAGCCGCCCATTGTTTTAACGCCCCTTTTACCGGCCACTTTGTAACGTAGGTCTAGAAAATACGCTGCGTAATCCTAATTTCTTTGAACTCATTTTTTAATATTTAAAAAGCCTAATAAATTTCTAAGAAGGTTGAGATTAACAATTTGTAATTTACGTCAATATATAACACTCAGACATAATACAATACAATTTATAAATATATTTCGCACAAAATTAAATTCTCTTTTAAAAAGTTATTTTTCATATGAAAGTGTACTAATCGTTTTAGAAATGATGGAGCGCACCCTTGAGGTAATTTTATCAATAATATCGCTATATTATTATGATTTTTTTTGGTAAAATAAAAGTATCACGTTAACCACATTAAAAATGTGTCGCTTTAAATTTAATCTAAAGGTATATATAGCAATTTTATAATTATTAGGTTTTTTTTATTATTCGTACAGATTTGTTTATCTTCTGAACCACTACATAATAAATAAATATCTACTTATTTCGAAACCAATGGTTCCCTAGTCGTAAATTTTTTGATATTGAAAAAAAAGTGTTTTATTAGAAACACAAACAAAATATTTGCATAAAAGCATCATATATGGGATCGAAATGACAATCTAGTCTCCTTTAATGGAAGCAATCTTCCCAACAAGCCCTCCATTGATATGCTCGGTGTAACCTTAAGTGACCAGCTCAGGTATGGGGCTCCAACGAAGCCAGAGTAAAGTTAGCCTCTCAGAAGCTGGGCGTATTGTACAGAGCCCGCAGATACTTTAATAGTACACAACTGCTGACCCTGTACAAATCGCAAGTGCGCCCCATTTTAGAATTTGGCAGCCACCTCTGTCAGGAGTCCCAAAATATTTGAAAAAACCCTTGACCCTGTGCAGAAACGGGCGGTCCGTTTGATAGATTTGCCGATCTTAACAAACGGATTGCAATCTTTGGAGCACAGACGTCAGGTGGGAATTCTGTCCTTGTTTTACCGGTATTTTAATGGAAGATGTTCTGAAGAACTAGCGTCATTGATCCCTTCAGCACCGGTGCATAGTCAGGAAACACTCAAACGCGTGCGCAACATTTGCACACAGTCAAAAATTGTCACATGAGAACGGGTCGCTTCTGCGACTCGTTCCTGTGTTCAACAGCTCGTCTGTGGAATGATCTACCGGCCTCTGTGTTTCCTCCATCCTACAACACGGGTATCTTCAAGACCCAAGTTCACTCCTTCCTATCCTCTAAAAGACCCTCTACACAGCATCCCCAAAGAAGATATAGGCCTTGAGGGAAATTATTTCCTTCAGTGTCTCCTGTGTGGAGTTACCGTAAAAAATATATATAATATATCATATACGAGTATATACAATCGACTTGTTAATATAATAAGTGTGTTGTGCGCAATAAAGTTTATGGATTATTTAGTTAGAAATAAGAATGTTTATTTACCTATCTCACTGTAACTCGGTGCTTGCAAAAAAACGATAGTGCAATAACGATATTGCATGTTTGCACGACGGCCAAAAAACGAACATGTTAAAATGTTGAATTCAAAATAATGTCAGAAAAAAATGTTCAAATGTTTTACTTGCTTAAAATTTAATTTTGTATTTTATTTATGAATAGAATGCATACTGAAAAATAATTACATGTAAGCAATAAGCATAGACAAATAATTATAAACACCGACAAAAAATAACAATAACAAAGTGGTGAGAAAGGTAAATAATTGGGAATTCATGATAAAATTATAAAATCGAAATTCAAACAATATCAAGAAACAACAAAGTTAACAAAGAAATAAATAGATATATTTAAAATTTTAGAAATTACAGAAGTTGTGGTCATGTAAATATTTTTAATAATCAAATATTTGTTTAAATTAGCCAACTATTAAATTTATTTTCACATTAATACTTATAATCAGAATTATTTTTTTAATTACTTTTTTTAATTTAAAATTATGCAATGCAATATGTTCCCAATAGTTAAGAAACTCATTGTGGGATCACATGCAGAGCCTGCAGTACAGTTTTTAGAAACAAACGTACTTAATGTTTAAGATACATATTAATTATGTACACACATAATTTGCCATTGTAATAAAGACATATCACTGGTACATTATAATATAAGTATACAGAGACACTTATTATAAAGAAACATATCACTGGTACATTATAATATAAGTGTACAGAGAGAATTATTGTAAAGAAACACATCACTGGTACATCATAATATAAGTGTACAGAGACACTTATTATAAAGAAACACATCACTGGTACTTTATAATATAAGTGTACAGAGAAACTTATTGTAAAGAAACACATCACTGATACATTATAATATAAGTGTACAGAGACACTTATTATAAAGAAACACATCACTGGTACATTATAATATAAGTGTACAGAGAGACTTATTGTAAAGAAACATATCACTAGTACATTATAATATAAGTGTACAGAGAGACTTATTGAAAAGAAACACATCACTGGTACATTATAATATAAGTGTACAGAGACACTTATTATAAAGAAACACATCACTGGTACATTATAATATAAGTGTACAGAGACACTTATTATAAAGAAACACAGCGCTGGTACTTATTACAAAGACACATCACAACATTGATCCTTAAGGTATTCTTTCAAATAATAGATGTTAGTCATCTTACTTTGAGACCTTTCACATTGGTTTGCATTTTTAATATCGTGGGGTATTTTATTGTATTGTGTTTAAGCTATATATTCTAAAGATTTTAGTCTATTTTAGTGTATGTTTGATATATGTAATTTGTTGTGGTTTCTTGTGTTGTGTTGGTGTACGTCGTGGTTGTAATTGAATGAGGTGTTGAATTACATGCAAGATAGTGTTTGTGATTTCACAACTGGGAATGGTGTTAAACGGAAGTATTTGAGAATTTCTGTAGATGTCTTTGACGTGTGTGTCCCATGGCAAACTAAAGATATTTCGTAGGGCTATATTGTGAATAACTTGTATATCTGAAATCATTTTTTGGTAGCAAATTCCCAGATCCCTGAAAGATATATTAAATGTGAGTGAATCATAGCGTGGTGGATTTACCTTAATAGACAGAAATTTTTTTGTTATTTTAGAATCTTAATTGTTCCTGTGACTTTCTATTTTCTATTATAAAGGTTCTAATATTAATAGTGATTTAATAAAAATAATAATTTTTTTAATTAAAAATTATGGTACCAAGTGGGTTTGCGTTTATTGAATAAATTATTAAATTCATTATATAGACCACCATTTAAGTCTCCAAGCCTCGATTACTAAATATTTAGGCGCTAAAGGCATGCTCATAGATAAGCATCGTCGCCAAAAATGTAGGCATTTGTTATCTTAAAACAGATCACTTATCTCAGTTTCTTCGCGACAGCTGATTCGTTTTCTTGTCTCAAACTTTACTGAACAAACTTCTGAATTTCGTCACTCGGCTTTTAAAATTCATCCATAAAAAGTTTTTTCCGCTGTGGTTTGAGCCCAAAATGTAGGAATCACACAACGACCTGCTTGCTAAAACTTTGTGTACACGCCAAAAAAATCACAAATGAGCGTTCCTATACATAGTCAGATTGATTGTGTATTTCAAACTTTTAGCTGGGTGGCTACATACTATCATATAGCGAAAGTGTGCCGCAAATCTCCCTCCAAACTGCCAAACTACTAACGACATCTGACGGATATTGCCTTAGTTAGATTTTTTACTTTATAACAACTGATTTCGATGGTTCTGAGTAGACCTACGTAGTTGTTATTCTGTCTTCTTCCCCCTTCTTACTACTCTCTTGTTCTTGTCTCAACTTCTAACAAAGTGCTCTTACGTAAAAGTGGCCCGAAATGATTTCGTTTTTGTGTAAGTAGTTGGGGATTTTATTTCTTTTCGAGTGTCTTTCACAACTTGATCGGATCGGCACGACAAAGTATCTATTGTGTCAAATGAAATCGGTTGTTTCAGATTTGTTTGCATTGTGATAGCTTGGTGTTTTTTGTGCTTCGAGTAACAACTGTGTTGATAAGCTGCTTTGGCAGTGTGATAAAATTAGTTTCGAACTATTTTCAATGTTTGTCTAAAAAAATACATTTTATTTGAACGTATCAAAAACTACATTTGCCATAAAAATTCTTGAAAAGATATTAAAGTAAATGGTAAATTTTCTGAAATGTTTTTAAGTTATTCAAAATGAGCGTGATATTGCGCTAATGGTTACTAAATTGCATTTTTTCCAATCAAACGTTAAAAGTTGGCTCAATGACAAAAATAGGAAGAATATCATGAATGTACGGGATTGCGCTACTCTCCCTACATCCTGAAATACATATTATTATAAAGGGTTTCTCTAATTTTTATACACATGGATTAACCTCCGCTATGTGGTGACCTATCGATGTGTCGGCAGCTCAGTTTATTGTTTTATTTACAAATGTCCAATTGCTAAAAGGAGAACAATATTTGATTGGGCTTTGTAGCATGTAATATAAAAGTACGATAAAGCTCGTTAAAGTTACCTGAACACTAAGTTAAAAAATTGATGGTAAATAGGAATTGACTAATCTATTGGTAAAGCTTTGCAAAAAGAAAATAAGTTTTTTTTTATCCTTAATATTATCGTCGTATATTCCAATCTGGACTATTATTAAATATATTAAAATAATTATGAAACAAAAATATTGCTTTCTTTTTTTTCTTTCTTCGTTGTAGTTATATCTGTATAGTGAGACTATTAAAACTGCCATGAGATATAACATAAATACTATTAACTATCTTCTAAGTCGTCCTATATCACGTACATATATTGTATATCGTATGACAGCAGCTAAAGATAATATGATTTCACAAAATCCCGTCAGCCAACCAAGTTACCGCCAGCCTGAATTTCAAATAGGCCGATCCCCAATTATTATCATCAGATTCGAGGCCCTTAATTACTGTCATTACTGCGTCTGGAGGGGGGGGGGTGAGGGAGAGTGACGGAAGGTGGGAAAAATGGGGGGTCCTTATTTCAAACAGCTTTGACGTATTTTTCATGCGATCATAATCGATGCTGACAACCTCATTTAATTTCTGTTTTACAACGTAGTATGGTGTTATTATTCCCTCAGATTTAACTGAGAAATCAGTACGAGAATGGCAGCTCCATAATGTGCTTAGCAACCTTACCGCATCAAGCTTTTAGCTCTATCTGATTTCAATTACTGCGCATAATTTGCTTTAGTTATTTTGACATATTTAGAAATTAGATCAACAGCAAAAGACGTGCATAACTTCACCTTTCATTATTCATTAATTTCATGCATCTTGCGAACACCAAACTAGATACCTGCTCTTTTAATTTAACTCAACTAGATAAGGGTTATTTTTCACTATCTATCCAAACCTCGGCTCTCACTCGCCCAAGTGATGAGAAAAACCTTGTATGCTCCGACCATACATACTTCCCCTTGTCCTATTCGGGTCCCATCGCATCGACAAGGTGCCCCCAGACATATCTGTCCTACACTACTTCACCACCACCCATCACCAGTGGCGTGCACAGAGTTTTTAATCAAAGTGGGCAGTAGGAAAAATAGCGAAATAATTGAGATTAAAAATACTTACCACAGTCGTAAGTTGTCGCTGAGAATTGCTAAGCTTCTGGCTTTAGCCGATGTTATTTGAGATTACCTAACCACATCAAGTATCCAAATAACCGCTGAATTTATGCGTTTTACACACCAATTGCTTGATGTATTATTTTTCCAAAGTTTGGTCAACCGCACAATTCCATGGAAGAAAGTCAAAATAATACGATGATTAAGGTTGTATTAATTAACTGATCACACAGGTTGCTACATTATGCCGAATAGCACGACCTTTTCGAGACTAAATACAAATCAATCTTCCCTTCAATGCGCATCCCACACACATGTACATTTTTTTACGTAAAATAAGGCGACATTTGAATATTGTTCACGCGAGTTTATTTACAGCTACCTTCGACAAGGTGCGATTGCGAAGTCCCCCCCCCTTCATTCCCTTTCAAACCCCCCTCCCCCCCGCTTCAGTCCAGGCTTCCCGACTCAATCTTTATCCAGCATTCTTTCCAAAGCAAGCCGCCGCACCGCCGCGACCACTATTGAAGTGCCGCTACCCGGCCTTGCCCGGATTCATTCCTAATCAAGCCGCCGCACCGCCGCGACCACTATTGAAGTGCCGCTACCCGGCCTTGCCCGGATTCATTCCAAATTGAATCACCGCCGCGACTGCATCTCACTGACGCGCTGCAGAGGTTCGAACCGAACCAGTTGCTGAGACCCTTTCGCCATCCGGAATTGCCCGGTCGACAATCACGCAAGCCGCCATGGGAGAGTGATAAGTGAGTCCTTTTCCTTCACACTCCTTCATTTCGCAATCGCATCATTATTTCCTGATAATTGCTGTCGGAAATCGAATAATCGCCGCAACAAATATGATATACGAGTATGGGTCATTTTGCATACTTACGTATTTCTTGCTTTTGACACGTTATGGTAGGGCGGTCGGCAAAGCCCGCAAAGGCGCTGCGATTTGTAGCTGGAAGTTCACGCGTGTTTTGGAATATGGTATATAAATTGATATCTAGCAAAAATTTTATAATTTCTTTATATGCCAGTAAGGCATGGTAGGCAGAGCTTATGTACTCGTATAGTATGCAATGCACGCCTCTGTCTACTCGCCAACAAATGTGCTATCTCATACATTGAAAAATAGTTTTTTTTTAACTGCTTAGTTCTTTTGTCTTAGAAAGGTTATTGTAGATTAAGACATAAACAATCCAGCAACACTCTCAATAAATAACGAATTATCTAAAATTGCAAATCATAATGTTAAAGTAGATTGCCAGTCGTAAAGAAATCCCCTAAAAAACTTGCCTAATGTTTTTTTTTATTGGAACAGGCTTTTTAATAATAGGAAACACTTTCCTTTTAACACCCTTTTCCCAGCAATAAGCTTATCTCCAATAAAGGGCTTGATTTTGTAGAAATCCTATGAAAAGAACCTTGATCGGGAGATGTCCACTCGAAATAGGGGCGCATTGTAAAATAAATATTTTATTATGATTACTAAATCCGATTTGCTACCTTTGTCAAATATTTGTCACCGTTGTAATCCACTTATTAAATACTTGAAATTGATCAAATAAATATACCAGATACTTGTTTATTCGTTAACTCTCTAAATGTATTTCATGAGATACAATTTTAGGTTCATTGGAAGTCGTAATTCATTCCAACCAACCCAAGTGGGTTTCAAATACGTATTATAATGTTTTCTGCCTGGCTTGAAGTGTGTAATAAAATCAACTGTAATTAAATAAATAATGGAAATAAGCTTCAGATTTAGATTTAATCGTGGATATTTATTTATTGTTTCGGAACTACAAAATGTCATTTTTATGGCAACATCAAGCTACTCACTTTGTCTTTGAAATGTGTTATTCATATTCAAATAATAATAATGCTTTATTACCTTATTTTTTTATAACAAAATAATAAATAATGATATTCTAACTGAGATTTTCCGTGTTGAGGATTTCATTTATAAAATATGAAATTACATTATATTAAATTGATGCGTTTGATGAAAAAAATAAAATAATTGGAAATTGAAGTGTTTTAAGTGCCGTTGAGTAGTGTCGGTGTTAGTCTGTATTTGGTGTTAATATATTTTCTATTTCAGATCTCCCTCTGTAACGTATCCAGTATTTTATTTGATTTTTAAATTTATTACGGCTGTTGTGATTTTTGAAGGATGGTGGGGTTTTGTTGTGTTTATTACCATAGTATAAGAAGTTGTTTGTCCAAATGTTGTGTTTGTGGTTCCTTGTATGTATTTTTGACTATGAGATCTAGTGTTTCTAAGACGTGTGATTGTTGTTATCTCTTATTTTTGTTTGTATTGTTTTATTGACATAATGTTAAGTTTGTTGAAGATTTCGTCAGTGACTTTAAGTATATATTTTATTAAATTAATGTTTTCACATATTCGCGTTCGACAGTTCTTTTTTAAAGAAACAATTTTTTTGTTTTTTTAAACATCACATTTAATTCGTAATGTTTCTTTTATAAATTTGTTATATTTATATGTAAATTATAATTTTTTTTAAATTATTATATCTAACATCTAATACTCGGCTATTATAGTATCTTCCTCGCAAAACGTTAAATAATAATAAAAAAGTTTAAACATAAAATTTCCTCAGAATATGATGTAGAACCATCTCCTTTCAGAAAGTGCCAGTAATTTCTGAACACCATTTTCTTAAACTAAAACAAATCCTCTTGAACAATTGTGTTTTTAAACTCACTTTGATTTTCCTATGATCTTTTTTTGAGTGAGTGCCACACAAGAGTCCCAGCTGGGATATGTTATGAGGCTGAAGGCAGTGAAGAGGGAAAGGAGATGGAAGAGGAAGGTGAGGAAGTGCCTAAAATTCAGATCTGTTACGACTAAAGGCATTTCAAGCAACGTTTCGATTTTAAGTGGTGGTGTTTCTCCAGGGCGATACTGAAAGTCTCTACCACTTTCAAATGTCAGATAATATCTCAAAGTGACGAAGAGATTGTGGAGGGATAAGAAATCAATGAAGATGGTGAAATAACGCATTTCTGCACTCATCGTATATCTACATTTTTTTTAATTTTGATTAACTTTGCATTTAAATCATATATGTTATACTTCCATAACGTTAAACAAAAGATTCGTGGGAGTATACATGAAAAAATGTGAGTGTTTCTATTGGACTGGTGCGAGCGCAGTTCCGCTGCAGCCTGCAGGGTTTAGATTTCCCTTATGATAGCAAACTTTCGGTAGGGGAGCACCAAAATAATATGAAAAGAATGCTTATCGAAACCTGATAAATTAATAACCGGAATAATTATAATTAAACGGTATAATTTGCTTGTGTGTTCGTACCAGTGTGATATTTAAAAAATTTTAACTGATGTTTATGAACATCTCTTGGTGAATAATCACGTACCACTTGACAACAACAAGCCCCCTAACATATAGAAAGAAAGGGTCTTAGATTAAATTTACTTGAACAATTAGAAATTAATAAACGAATCAATGATCCTTACATAATATTAATTCATAAAGTAAAGAAAATTACTTTTTCATCCCTTCTCAGTATGTCCACACTACCACAACAATAAAACACATTTAAATAAATCGATTAAGAAAACATTGTCATTTAAATACGGGGAAAACACATTATACATGTAAAAACCTAACAGAACAGTGAATTTTAATAACTTTTAACTAAATCGATTTTACCGATAGTGCATATGTTTTTAAGCACACGTATAAATTAGAATGGGGTGGGAGTAAATAAAAACATGTAAATAAGTCATCGCAATGTGGATTGACCGCAATTTGAAAATTTCCTTGAACCCCAAAACAGCTGTCACAATAATAAAAACTAAAATACTTGCAGAACTTAATAATAATATTTGAAAATTTGATTTAGATGAAATTAAAAAAAAAAAAATGAAGTTCTACGAATTAAACACAAAAACAATTAATAAATAATGTTTTTTTTTTCTTAATAGACTGGAGTTTCTTATTTTATTGCGGCTTATTCTTGGTCCGTTCCTGGTTGTAATTCTAACAGAGGTTTGGGTGGAAACTCGTTCAAGCAATTTCCTAATCTCAGAGAGTTCTTTCCTTCTGAGAACTAATTCACGGATTATTTGCATTGATCCAGTTTCAAATTTGATGTTTTAAAATAGAAGTTCGCAAGCATTATTTCGTCCAAACACCTCGTTTGAAGTTTGTACGTAAAATAAAATATTCAGAAAGATCAAATAGTTAATTATGATAAGGAACGATTGTAAAACCTCGCTGGGCCCGACCATTATTTGGCAATGTTTTTAATGTCGTGTGTATATTTTTGTAACGCCATTAGGCTTGAAAAATATTTTGCTTTGGTCTTATCCAAAATATATTTTTTTATTTTTTTTATAATTTACTAAGTTAAAAGAAATACATGATTATTTAATCATTGTAGAAAATAATATTAACATAACCTAAATGAGACATGAAAATGGAAAAAATGACAGAAAATAAAAAGATTTCAGTCGCATCTGGGACTCGAACCCAGGTACTCTGCCTATCCGGGGCAACCGCTTAACCAACTTACCTAATGAGACTACTTCAATTTATGCCATCTTCATCGATATCATATCTCAAATTCAAGATTTGTTAATATTATTCTCCATTTTAATAATTAATAATACATTTTAATACATAATTATTTCGCTTTCTTAACTTAACTATATACGAATAATATTATTTGACTACGTACATACATATTATTCTTAACCTATTCTAATACTTATATTATATATCATATTGCTCAATATGACATTATATTATTTACATACCTTATTATTGTTATTTTGCTCACTTATGAAATTGAACAGTTTTTTTTTAAATGTTCTTACTCGATTCTCCGTTTTCAGGCATCGGGAAGGAGATTGTATGTATACTCGTATATATATATATATATATATATATGTAGAATAATTTTCTCGGTTTACACGCGTATTTAACGCGTTAAAACCGCGAAAATTGCGTTAAATACGCGGGTAAACCGAGAAAATTATTCTACATCTTACACCCGTGAAAATCTCAACCATAACATATATATATATATATATATATATATATATATATATATATATATGGTACACCCTCATGGTGTATTCAAGTTATTTTACGATTTTATTCTTTATTATTTGTAATTCGTTAGAGTATGTAATATGTGTGTTTCCTCATATTTCTATTAGGTAATTTAAGTGGGAATGGATTAAACTAAAGTATAGGCCCTCTTAAAGTGTGCTGGTAAAATATGAGCTATTCTATTTGGAAAGTTATTTTTCCGTATGTCTATTATGTTTTTAACTTTATTATGTTTTTGTCTTGTAGCTTTCAATTTTCAACAGAAGATCACATTTTCTAAAAAAAATCTCTTAGAAAGTATCCATCTTTATACTGTGATTACTTTGCCTCGCTAACTAAATAACAGCAAATTTATCCGCACGGATAGGCAGAGAGGATGGAACACTGCATAACTCTGTTCTCGCACATGCTATCCATGATCATCCACACTATTATTGTAATTACAATAGTAATGTTACATATATAGATTAATACAATAATAATAATAACAATACCTGGATGATTTGTACAGCGCCGTTTTTGTGAAAAATCGCCTCAGGGGCGCTGTGAGGTATATAAAAATCAACGATGTAATGCCTCGTAGGTACGTTGCCGCCTTTTTCTTTTTTTTATATTAACTTCGCGCAGAAAGTCCCAAAGAAAATGATTTCTCTTTATTTTAATGTAAATCAAATTTAATAATGTTATTATTAAGTCCTGCAAGTATTTTTAGTTTTTATTTTTGTGACAGCTGTTTCAGTGTTCAGGGCCATTTTCAAACTCTACAGTGGCAGCTGTTTCGGCCTTACACAATAATAAAACTAAAAATACTCGCAGAACTTAATAATAACATTATTAAATTTGATTAAGATTAAATTAAAAAAAAAATAAATAGAGTTCTACGAATTAAACAAAAAAAACAATAAATCAAGCAGCATCATTGATCCCGTTCGCACAGGAGCATTCAGGCAATACGCCAAATGCACCCATGACTCTGGCCTTTGCCACCGGGAACGCTATGATGAGGATTCTTTTGAGAAAAAGAAGGAGTGAACCTGGTTCTTGAAGAGACCCGTTTTGTAGGAGAGAGGAAACAGAAGCCGGCAAATCATTCTACAGACGAGCTGTTGAACTTGAGAACGAGTCGTAGAAATGACCCGTTCCCATGTGATAAATAATATGTAGTTATTTGCAGCACGTTCCAGAGTAAGAGATACTTTCAGTACCGCCCTGGTGAAAGGTCACCACAACTTGAATTGGTTTTAGCCGTGTTTGGTGACCTGATCTGAATACCCAAGTACTTCCCCACCTTCTTTTTTCCCATCTCCTCCAACTCCTCAATATCTTCAGCCTCACAACATAAATTCACATCATGGGTGCATTTGGCGTATTTCCTGAATGCTCCTGTGCGAACGGGATCAATGATGCTGCTTGATTTATTGTTTTTTTTTGTTTAATTCGTAGAACTCTATTTAATTTTTTTTAAATTTATTCTTAATCAAATTTAATAATGTTATTATTAAGTTCTGCGAGTATTTTTAGTTTTTATTATTGTGTAAGGCCGAAACAGCTGCCACTGTAGAGTTTTAAAATGGCCCTGAACACTGAAACAGCTGTCACAAAAATAAAAACTAAAAATACTTGCAGGACTTAATAATAACATTATTAAATTTGATTTACATTAAAATTTTAAAAAAATAAAAATTTTAAATGCTAGTTCATGACCGCCTATTTCTGCACAGTGTCGAGGTCCGTCTACCTTCCATTTGCACATTAGATTCCTACTCTCCTATTATACCTTTTATCGTCAAAATATCCTAACTGTGACGTAATCGTAATAATACCAAAACACGTATACCTTGTGAAGGTTTTCTGCTATGGAAAACATCAAGAAAACAATATCCTCCGGAATTAGCGTGCTACCTATATATTGAATAGATTATATAATAATATCGTATTTCATTTCGGTTTATATAGAGAAACGAATAAATCACGAACAAGTCCTTGAGGAAAATTCAGATAATACCTGGAAGTTCAATACCCAGATAGTAAGTTGACCCGACGGGATTTTAACAAAGGGGGGATATAAACTAACAAATTTCCTGAAATTTATTAACGCAACCCCTGTTAACTACTATTAGCACAGTCCACTTTATTAAAGACCAAACAAAAGCAATACCCAACTGAACGAAACACAAACTGAAAAACCATTTCATTTTCACCTTGAAATCAGGTATAATAATTGTTTAGATTCAAGAGGCTGTTAAAAAATATGAAGGGTGTAATAAGTTTTTAGATCCTCCGGGTTTTATGTAAAGTGTTTTCGTGACTGATGTTTTATCTCCCTAATACCAGGTTGCATGATAAAACTTCGTTGGAAGGCTTAACGTCAAATAAAGGCCGGCATAACTTTAAACCATTTTTTTCCAGTTTAAAATACGAATCACCGTTCACAAAGAGTACATGTTATCGCATATATTTTTAAAACTGATTTTTCGTATTGAAATAAGGAACTCCAGTGAAAAATACAATAGCATTAAAAATATATATTCATATGGATCAGCAAATGCTGGTTCTGAATATATAACTTCATTATTAATGAGCCTGGACTCGCAAGAACTCATTAACTTTATAAACTTTCACATACCATCAAGACCAACCCGACAAATCGATTGTTTTTATTTGCCCGCATGCAGGACCAATCTTAGGATAAATTCTCCAATTCCCCGTATTTGTGCGCAATATAACGCACAATTTCACAATATCGACATTCTTCACAATACCCTTTCAAAATATCGAACCGCAATGCACGCCTATAAAATGTATCGAGAGCATCTCCTGTCCCGATCCTATCTTCCTCTTCCTCTCCTCCTTTACTTCTTATTTTATTTTGTTGTAATAAAACATATTTACTTAACCACTTTTAGCATAAGAAACTTTGTTGGCTTTCCTTTTGTAAAACTTCCTATGTATATTAATCTGTATTAAAAGCTGTTTGTTTCTTACAAATAAATAAATAAATAAATTATATAAATTATTACTAGAAGTTATATAAATCGCTATTCAAAAGCGAAAAAAAATCAACTCATCAAAACACCGTGTTGTGTTGGTACCATTGCATTTGGAACATCTGACGTCACGTGAGCATTCTGATTTTGGATTAGTATGAATAAAATTATTTTTCGGTTTTGTTTTGTATTTTAAACATGTATTTTTTACTTTTAGTAAAATTTAAACGTAATTTGGGTGACTTTAAGCGCTACAATTGTTGTAAACACCTCTTATTCATGAAAGCAATTAGAGTATTCATGATCAAACCAATTATCAACACGGACATTATGATAATGTTAATGCTCAATAATATTACTATTCTTTGAGTTAACGTTTCTAAAAGGGTACATAATTTTATTAATTATGTTTCGTTATGGCTTACCATAAATAGAGTATGTAATTATGTACGGTTTACCGTATTTAATTATTTTGACATTAGACATTCTAACCTCGAAACTGATCAAAACCAACCGGCAATAGATTTGTAGCTTTTTGGCGGGATTTGAAAAATTGGAACATTGAAAATTATTTTAACTATGAAAACTGACTTTGGAAAAAAAAATATATGCTGGTTAAGATTCTTTGAGTTCTACGCAACTAAACTGTATAACTGCATTATATATCAAGACTATCTCACGAGGAGAACCTGTGTTCACGTGGATGTGTTAAATGTGGTACAAGTATTGATGTGTATTGATTAGTTTCGTTTTTATGTTCTAGTTTTGCTATATATGTTAATTAG
Source organism: Halesus radiatus (assembly GCA_022606495.2). NCBI lineage: Eukaryota > Metazoa > Arthropoda > Insecta > Trichoptera > Limnephilidae > Halesus > Halesus radiatus. The sequence continues at coordinate 211,823 of JAHDVE020007721.1, forward strand.
ATATGGAATTTGAAGAGAAATACATTTTTGCTTATTTTTTCTTCAATGATTTAAAATGTATTACAATGAGGTTTATAAGCTACACGTAAATATGTGCACATAATTTCAGCTACGAAATTGTTAAATTCAAGCTGCTAGTAATATTATTTCAATTTTGTAATTATTAATTATTTTTATTGAGATTTAAAAACCTAATTGTAAAATTTTATCATTGAAGAAAATAATATTAAGAAACCTAAAATGAAAGCTGAAACCGGACAAAAGGACAGAAACTAAAAATATTTCAGTCGCATCTGGGACTCGAACCCAGGTCCTCTGCCTATCCGGGGCAACGCTCAACCGACTTAGCTAATGAGACAAGTTCAATTTGTGTCATCTTCATCGATATTATATCTCAAATTCAAGATTTGTGAATATTATTTTCCATTTATAATCTCATATTATTGGCAGCTATTTTTATGATGTTTACAAAGTTCTACCCGAACTCAATTGCAAACTTAAACAGTGTCTAGGATTTACATCCGACTTTTTATTTACATGAGACATCTATTGACTTTGAGATTAAAAATGGAAAATAATATTCACAAATCGTGAATTTGAGATATGATATCGATGAAAATGACACAAATTGAACTTGTCTCATTAGCTAATTCGGTTGAGCATTGCCCCGGATAGGCAGAAGACCTGGGTTCGAGTCCCAGATGCGACTGAAATATTTTTAGTTTCTGTCCTTTTGTCCGGTTTCATCTTTCATTTTAGGTTTGTTAATATTATTTTCTTCAATGATTAAATATTATTACATATTAATTTACTAAATTGTAAGTATTAGAGTCGAGGTTTTTACCTCTGGGTTAGGTAAGCATAAAATCCAAGGGCGAATCGGTGTTGTCGCAAATAAATAAGTTGAAGTCAGAGTTTAATAAATATATTGCTAGTTTTTCGTTGTCTGGAATTCAGGACTCCATAGAGGTATACATCCACTAATAGTAGCACCTCACCTACTGTTTACTGTTCACTGTTCACTGCCTACTGTTCATACACAAACTAAAATAATCACATTAGTGGCGCGCGTAGATTTTGCTTAAGTTTATTTCAATACAAACACGTCCTCTGTCGTATTAATTTTCATCCTAATGGAATTTCGCCTTACTTGAAAGGGTGGAAAGTTGTCTGATCATATATTGGATAATTAGCTTAAGTTGGCTTATGCCACGGGCTGCGAAGAAGTAAGTTCAAAGTGATGTACCAGCTTACAGTGTTAGTATGAATTTCAAATGTTTTATTACATAACACGGGATTATTACAGTCCTTTCAGAACAGTTCTACATCAAATTATTTTTAAATCAAATCACACCTTTCAAATTGAAGTCCCATGATTCGTGAGATATATACTGAATAGAGCCTCGTATCAATTACTCGCAAGCTGAAAAATAAATATGGTATGTTTCGACGATTCTGAAATTGTTTTTTTTTTTTTTTTAACTTTTTATCATTGTGTAAACATTCATTTTACATCATATTGACTCGGGGAACATGGGTTCTTTTTTCTACTCGTCTATCCCCGTGAGTCTAGCGCTAATACCAAATTAAGGACGTGCCGCATACGCGCACAATTACTAATTACTTCACGGACATCTTCTTATCGCAGTAGTGTACATATTTGACCTCGAGACTTGGTTATGGGTTCAATTTTCAGCGCAAAAATGTAACAAAAATCATATATTTTCATTAACGGGGAGAGAGACGTCGGAAAGTTATTATTTATTAATTCAAAATAATGATAGTATTATTACGCAATACGATAAACATAATGTTTTTAAATAGAAAAATGTTTATTGAATATTTTATAAATTTACATAGGCTTAGCATTTATCAAAATCTAATCAGAAATATTACTTAATTTGTAATTTGTAATCTGGTTTAATAAAAAAAAAATGTTTTTTAAAACATACAATGGGACAGTCAGAAAAAAATAATATTTCTGATTAGATTTTGATAAATCCTAAGCATATGTAAATTTATAAAATATTTAATAAACATTTTTCTATTTAAAAACATTATGTTTATCGTATCGCGTAATAATACTACCATTATTTTGAATTCATAAATAATAACTCTCCGACGTCCCTCTCCCCCTTTATGGGCGCTGTCAGGTCGGGTATTGTGGTGCTATTTTTAAGTATGGTTGATTTTGTAAGACGGTTTTGCAATTATGATTAGGTTAGGTTAATAATAAGGATACAAATATATATAACTAATTTACTGAAACAAATATATTGACACTTGATGTATGCTCGATATTATCATTATTATTTCCTTATGATTACTTACTTATTAATATTTACTTGTCATTACTTACTTTTAATGTTTACTTATAATTTTATCTTTTTACCTAGATAGTATTATTTACTTAATGCTGTAAAATAATTTTATTTACATATTATTATTCACCTATTCTTATTATTATGTACTTACTATTTACTTATTAATATTTAATGTGTATTATTAGATGATTATTACTATTTACTGATTATTATTAACTTATTATTATTATTTATTTTTTATAATTTATTTAGTATTATTTACTTATTAATATTTACTTATTTTAATTCATGTATTATTGTTTACTTATTACCATTTACTAATAATTATTAAATTGTAAATCCGCTCATCTCAACACAGGATTGTCCTAGTGGGATGAGTGGATAATGTTTTTTTTTTTTAATTTAATTTAAGAATAAATAAAAAAAAAAAAAATAAAAAGTATACTACTCTCAAACTTAGGTAAATGTATTAGTACTGTTCGTAGGTTATGACTGGACGTAATAGTGACAACGTGTGTTGTTTTATTGGTGTAAGCAAGCAGGCGTCCACGAAACCAAAAATAAAGGTTTTTTTTTAAATTTGTTTCGTGTATATTTAAAAATCATTCTTATTATATGGCAAATTTATGTATAAAAAGCCACCTATTTACTGTTGCACTAAGTTCCTTAATGTTTACATTTTGGAAACAGGCGAAACATTATCGATTTTTATTTTTCTAAAATGAAATTCTATTTCTGCGAGGGTTATAAAAGTAACGCGTTTATCAAGTCAAGAGAAAATAAATAAATATACCTACCCGTGCGTCTAAGAGATTTCATATAGAAAAAGACGAATCTACGGAGAAGGGGGAATAAGTGAAAAAATGCTCGAAACGGTACTATTACTAAACCATTGAATTTCTCAAATCGTGAAACACAGAAATCAATTCTCGGAAAACGTACGCATTTTGTGAAAAAAAAATATCCCTGGATCCACCTTCACGATCAGGGTACATAAATAAAGATTTATTTGTAATGAAATTTGTGTTTTTCTCCCGTTACCGATGATTGCAAATACCACAGAAAGGCCCTTTTCGTCCCAAAAATGTGTTATGCCATCATTTGAAACATTTGCGAATTGTGGTTTTGATTCCTGTTGCAGTAAAGTCTTACTCAATAATGTGTTTTGTTTTAGGTGTGTTTGATCTATCATCCTCTCTGCCCACCCTCGCAGAGATACGGCGTTGTGGTAAGTATGTCAACGATTAAGTAAGTGCCTGTCTTATAATTCTTCCCTTTTCCAACAACATATTTTAAGATCAAGTTAAGATAAAGTTCAATATACACAGTTTGTATTCATGAATGAAGGACAATGTTCAAAACATTTTTTTGTTTTTAATATTCGTCATGTGAAATGTACTATTTAAATAATCAAATACCTACCCATAAATTATATTATTTGAAAACCATTATTTGTTTTGGTTTCACAATACGGGTGTGCTGGAGAGATGTGATATTCGGAAGAGGATGGGTATAAAGCAAGTTGGCGCCGAGCGATCTTATTGAATGCCTATGATCAAAAAGCGGCAGCTCTTCTTTGATTCGTGGTATGTAGTTTTCTTTAAAGTAATTGAACGTTTTTATTTAACAATCTTTTAAAAAATCACTTTGTGGTATCATTTTCAATCAAGTTATTAAAAATCATTATGTTTAAACCACTATTTAATAAATGTACCTCAATATATTTCGAAAACAATACTTCCCTCATCATTATACGAAGTACAATATAAAGTGAAGCATACAAAGACTTCTAAAAAAAATTATAACTAAAGTTGGACAGCACCTAAAATGTTTGAGTAATAATACCATTCTGAATTTACGACCCACATTTTGGAAACAAATGATTATTTTGACATAAATAAAGGTTTCAAATTTTTATATACAAATACATCAGATTTTCTATTAGATAAATTTGAAATTTTAGAAATCAGAAAAAGTGTTAAATACCATATATTAAAAAAAGGAATCTCTTAAATTTATTTTCATATTAATACCGTCATTTATAATCATTATTTTTATTTTGATACCTTGGTTTTTCCTTGGTATTGTTTTAATTTCTAATATACGAGGTGTGTTCAAAAGAAAAGGTGAATTTTGAATTTTCGCGGGCAGTGTACATTCGATTATCGATTTTTTTTTTGTTATGTTGGTACACATATGTTTATCATATGTAAGCATTATCAGACATTTTGGATTAGTGGTTTGTTTTTGACAACTGGAAAGGTTAGTCACTTTTTGTGTGTTCTTCGATTTTTTACTTTTCAAAAAAATGGATCAAAGAATATGTATTAAATTTTGCGTTAAAAATGGAATAAAGTGCTCCAACGCACTTAAAATGTTGACTGTGGCATTCAGCGAGTCTACTTTGTCTCCAAAAAGTGTTTATAAGTGGTACAAGCGCTTTACAGAAGGCCGAGAAGATGTTAATGACGATGAGCGTCCTGGAGTTGCAACCACGTCAACAAATGAAGAAAACATCGAAACATTGAAGAAAATGGTTTTGGAAAATCGTCGAATCACTATTAGGGAAATTGCAGAGGATGTTGGCATATCAATCGGCTCATGCCATGCAATTTTCTCGAATGTTTTGAGCATGAAACGTGTGGCAGCGAAGTTTGTTCCGAAATTGCTAAATTTTGAGCAGAAGCAACGTCGCATTAGTATCGCTCGGGAGTTGTTGAATGACGTCAACGACGATCCAGATTTGCTCAAAAGGGTCATAACTGGTGATGAAACGTGGGTATATGGTTGTGACGTCGAAACCAAGGCCCAATCATCCCAATGGAAGCGGCCAGAAGAGCCAAGACCGAAAAAAGCACGCCAAGTTCGATCAAATTTGAAGGTTTTGCTCACTGTTTTCTTCGATTACAATGGCGTGGTGCATCATGAGTTCTTACCAACAGGTCGTACGGTTAATAAGGAATACTACAAGGAAGTTATGCAACGTTTGCGTGAAGCAATACGGCTCAAACGATTGAAATTGTGGAAAAACAAATCATGGATTTGGCATCATGATAATGCACCAGCTCACACATCAATGCTTGTTTGTGATTATTTGGCCAAAAACAACACCGCAATCTTGCCTCAACCACCGTATCCAGATTTGGCTCCCTGCGATTGTTTTCTATTCCCGTAACTGAAGAGACCAATGGAAGGAAAAAGTTTTGCCACAATTGATGAGATAAAGTCAGAATCGAAGAACGAGCTGATGGCCATACCGAAAAGCGCATTCCAGAAGTGCTTCGTGGATTGGAAGAAGCGCTGGCATAAGTACATTATATCTGAGGGGGATTACTTTGAAGGGGAGAAAATGGACATTGATGAATAAATAAATACTTTTCGAAAAAAATCGAAATTCACCTTTTATTTTGAACACACCTCGTACATATAATAATTAGATTTATGTAAGAAGTTTGCATAATTTACCTTTTCCCATCAATTATTGATCATTTTTCTCTATGCTTATATGACTGTTTTTCAAATACTATTTATATAAAATAATAACGTTGAACAAGTGGAGTGTGAATAGGAAAAAAATACTTTATCGGCAATGCTCCTGCTAAGATTAAACTCACCGATGTTATAAAAATGACACATAAATTGAAAAAACTTGCCGCAAATAAATATAATAAAATGTTAATTCTCTAACGGAGGACATTTCAATTATATATCACGGTTAAATATATAATTTGCAAATACTGCCTGTTAGGTTCTGAGATGATAATGTGTTTGGTTCCTATCTTTATTGCGATTTATTCAGTCCTTACCTTCGGAAACCAAACACAATGTTTTGAAAAATGGAATACTCGGTGATTATTTGGAGTGCTCTTTTGTTGGAGAGAAGAAAAAACTACTTTCGAGGAGCATGTTCGGCCCCTACATTATTTGATGAGTGTTTGGTTATCCTAGCTCCTTTAAAACCTTAAAACTATCCCTTGCTACAATCAACCAAAGCCATCATTATTTTTGTCGTTATTTACGGTCCACAATCAGTTTTTTTTACATGCGAAACCCCACACTTTCGGGTGGGTAATTGTCGTACACAAAATTGTATAATACTGCCCAAGTTTTAATTGCCTAGACAGTCAATTACTTCGTCTTTATATAAGAGAATGGTTATGAATAATAAAGTTTGATGTAATGATGTTTAAAACATTTGCCTAATTTATAAATGCCGATATACAATTGATTTTGAAATCGAAACATGAAGGAAGAATTGAGATTTTTTTAATGTAACTAAGTTTATTGAAAATTATTAACTCATCCTGTTCTGAAAATCTACCACCGATCTTTTCGCGAAGGTTTTTTGTTTTTTAGCGTTATTTCAGAGACCAACTATCTCATACATACGCCTATTCCATCGTTGCATACACTGTGAAACAAATATACTTTCATGCATTGCCATTTTTAATGTTAAGTTATCCCAATTCAAAAGATATTAAAATGATCTTTTCAATCTGATGATTTGTACGTACCGTAAATGTTACAACAATTATAAGATTCAATATAACACCAACAGATTAAGAAAAATGTGTTGTTTTATTTAGGTTCATTTAGGCCACCGAAAAGTACCTTTGTCCTGTCATCACTTCCCAAAGGCGACCAACCTCAATTTGGTACCTTCCTTTAAATTGAAGTATTCTCTTTTGTTTTTTGTGTTTATTTCGTAGAACTCCATATAATTTTTTTTTTATTTTATGTAAATCAGATTTAATAATGTTATTATTAAGTTCCGCGAGTATTTTTAGTTTTTATTTTAAGGTCATTTTCAAATTGCGGTTAATCCACACTGTGAAGACTTATTTATTAACACATTATAAATGTTAAAACCTCTCAGAATTCAGAATTTTTATTGTTTTCTGACTAAATCGGTTATATCGATAATAAATCACTATTTTTAAAAACCCGTACAAATTAGAATGGGGTGGGAGTAAATAAAATCATGTTAATAAATCGTCACAATGTGGATTAACCGCAGTTCGAAAATGGCCTTCATAAAAACTAAAAATTCTTGCATAACTTAATAATAACATTATTAAATTAGATTTAGATTAAATTTAAAAAAAAATTACGTATTTTCAATTAGTTAATAAATGATTTCAGAAATTAGAAAAAGTGTTAATACTGAATTATATATTATTAATAAATAAATATTTTATCTCTTAATTAATTTTTTTCACATTAATAACTACGTTTATAATATTATTAATTTAAATTTTTATAATAATGACTATTACCGTTTTATTTTTATGTCTTGCTGTTATTTTGAAAAGGGAGCTTTGCTTCTGCAACATGTAGATATTTGTGTATTAAATGCAGTGGTTTTAAACAAAGTAATTGTTAATAATTTAATAAATATTTTCATAAAATAACTATTTAATAAATAAATATCAACATGTTTCGAAACCAATAGTTTCCTCGTTAGCAGTGGCGGGCATTGCTCTATGACCAAAGGTAGGCTGTGTGTAGTTTTTTCAAGTTCTGGTAATAATAACGCATTAGATATTTAGAAATAGCCAATACCTGTCTTCCCCAGATTGTTGTGGCCCACTGAATAAATGAGCATACAGGTACCTTACCGTTTTTACTCTATTATTTACCTTCTTAAAATATTATTTTTGTACAGCCGTATATATATTGTATAATATTTAGTAATTTTATTAGATGAATATGCACCTAAGGAGTACTGTAGGAGTAATATTAAGAATAATCAAGAATGTATGTAATATTAATAGAATGTAAAAGGAGCACTTTAGGAATTGCACTGAATGGACTTATTTAATATATTTTTTAAGTTTCTTTATAGTAAAGCGCACTTGAAGTGAAATAGCACAAAACTGCGCTATATAAATGCTTTTTTATTAATATTATAAATTCTCTCATCACTTAATGTTAATTTTGTCTATGTTTAGACTTTTTTTTATATTTTATGTCAACATTTTTCAGAGTAGTTTGTATCCTGGTGAGGGAACCATTGGATTCTAAACTTGATGACATTTATTTATTATAAAGTGATTAAAACAAAATAGTTTTTAATCTTTTAACCAAAAAATTTCTTAGTTGATTGGTATTTCAAAAACTTTATTTTGACGCATCACAAAATAAAGTATGTATTTTAAAGGGTCTGCTCGTAAGATTTATTGTTGACAGTTTAATTCAGAACTAATGTTAAGTGTGCGGTTCACCTCATAGATTCTCAATCCATGTCCGATTGTGTTTGTGGAGCATCTTGAATATTTAAAAAAAAATTGGGTAAGAACACTTTTTCAGCAAGCGAAGGCAATAACAAGACTGTAAATCACTCAGTAGTTCGTAGGTGACAAAATGCGCTCAGTCTAAAACTTTCTAACTATCATTTACGACACGTGAATTGGGCACCTGAACGAAATAATAATCATTCGCAGATTTAATCTTACTTAGGAAAACTCAGGAACTCAGATTTGGCTTGAGATATTCTTTCGAGTTAAAACTTTTTACCCGCTTTTCGATAAATTTTCAAACAGCCTTATTCTGGACCTTTCAGGCTAGTATTTAGTATGATTCTGTATTTGTGGGCATACTTTGTAATAGAAAACTGAAAAATCAGTTTCTTTTGACATACGATTAACTCGTTTGTTTTAGTATTTTGATATTGCTAAGAAAATAAATTGAAAGATCCACAACGCGATTTACTTTTATTATCTAAACGGTTCATTAAAATAAAAAATCGAGTAAAAAAAAATTAAAAAATTTAAAACTAAGAAATCATATCATTACATAATTAGTCTGCTAAAATCGACTCTAAATTTCGTTCAAGTTTAATATGTAAATAACTATTATTATACGAAATCTTAAAATCTTATCCATACATCCCTTAGAAATGAAATAGTGAAATAAATAACAACAGCGACATTTAACTCCAGTTTGGCGAATTTAATCCGATATACTCGTATATTGGACAAACTGACCGGCCCTTAACACGAGATTTAAAGATCACATGAGATCGTTTAAAAATGAAATCTAAATGAACACAATTTGCTACTAAAAAAAAAACACACTTAGTAATCCAATAATACTACTTTACATTCATAAATACAAAAACAAGAAATAATAACAATCACACATATTAGACACACAAGAGTCAAAAACAATACAACAAGGAACCATAAACACACATTTGGATAAAAAAAAACTTCTTATTCTATGGTATTAAACTCTACAACAAAATCCCACTATCCTTAAAAATCACAACAACCATAATAAATTTAAAAATCAAATAAAACACTTGATACGTAACATAGGTAGATCTGAAATAGAAAATATATTAACACTAAATACAGATTAACACCGAAACCTCTCAACTGCACTTAAAACACCTCACCCAACAATTTTTTTTTCTTCAATTTAATATTATATAATTTAATATTTTGTAAATGAAATCAGCAGCACAGGAAATCTCAGTTATTATTCTGTTATAAAAAAGAAGATAATAAAACATTATTATTATTATATTCAAAATAATGGCCATAAACTTAACCTCCACGAACAATTGGAAATTAATGAAAATTCTGCTAATCCAGTAGCTAATGTGATAAATGAAGAAACGAATTTGATTCGTTCACCACTATTGGATTATGATCAAGCTGAGTTTAAGTATGCAAGTATATCATAATACAAGTTAGAATAATTATACAGGAAAAAACCATTGCTTTCCAAATTAATTTTGAAATACCGATGAACAATGATAACTATCTTGGTGACCTTAAGTGAAATTCAAACAACATAACATTATAACCCAACCCATATAGGGCATGGAACTGGCAAATGAAGGATGAAAGTAGACTGAATGCTGTATATCTCTGAGGTGAATGTATGGTAAAACCATGTATGATCGTGTGAAAAATATTGAGATTCGTAAAGAATGCACGGCTGGCGTGATGAGTGAGATTAAGAAAGGGACGCTTAGATAGTTCGGGCATGTAGAGCGCATGAACGAAGATAGGAGTGTGAGGAGAATATATGAAGCCAATAAGAAAGGAAGAAGAAGAAGCCGGGGACGTCCGAAGAAGAGATGGCACGATCAAGTGATTCAAATACTGAATGAAATGAAAGTGAATGAAGCAAAAAGTGTATGCCAAGATAGAGTTGTTTGGCTGTCCGTCGTCTCTGCCTATGGCGTGATAGTTAGTCATTATAACCCTTAAATAGGGAAACTTTATAGTCCAGTAACCATTAAAATAACCGTCAATTTGTTAGGAAATAAAAATTAAAACATTTTAAGAGTTTCGTTACGAGTACCTACATAAAAATAATATAAATAGATCATCTGTAGGTGGTGTCACCACAGTTTCATAATGCCTTAGGAAGGCGACACAGCTGCACGTAACAATAATTACCGAGCAGAACTTTTTATAACTAAACCGTTTTTCTAAGAAAATAATAAAATATTTTTATCATTTGAAAAAAATACAATGAAATTGCAATAAGTTCTTAAAAAAATATTCTCTATTGTTTGAAAGAATACATTAAGGATTAATTCTGTGATGTGTCTCTGTAATAAGTATAACTATATAATGTACCAGTAATGTGTTTCTTTGTAATAAGTTTCTCTGTACACTTATATCATAATGTACCAGTGATATGTTTCTTTATAATAAGTTTCTCTGTACACTTATACCATAATGTACCAGTGATATGTTTCTTTATAATAAGTTTCTCTGTACACTTATGTCATAATGTACCAGTGATGTGTCTTTATTACAAATGCAAAATATCTGTTGTCAATGTTGAGCACTGTGAATGTTAAATATGTATTTTAAATATTATGTTTGTTTGTTTCTAAGAACTGTACTGCAGGTTTTGCATGTGATCCTATTAACTCTTGGGAATACAGTGCATTATGTGTTATATACTTTTTAATAATAAATAAAAACAATTCTTATTAAAAATAGCAAAATTTTAAAACTTAGAGACAAAACACAAAAACGTTTAATTATTCAATTCAAGAATTTTCATTGCGTGAATATTCATTTTGTCAAAGTCAGGAGGATAGTTTATTTTTTCATACTGTTTGTCAATGCATATAAATCACACAATGTTCATTCATATTAAAATTTGTATCAATCTCGATATTTGCTAAAACATGAAAGCTTTCCTGACATTCGAATATGAAGCTTTAAAATTATATGTTTTTTTAAGTGTGCTTGTTTGGCGAAAAATAATTCTGTAAATAGGTTTGTTTCAGTGGCGTGCATTGCTCCATGGGTGTGTTCTTGATTGTGTGTACTTTTTTTTCAATTTCAGGTAAGTATAAGGAACTCCAGTGAAAAAAAATAATGGCTTTAAAAACATATATTCATATAGATCAGCAAACGCCATTTCTGAATATGTAACATTTATATGATATAATTTTACGTAGAATGTATAAATCGTTATTTAAAAGTGAATATAAATCATATCATCAAAACACCTTGTTATTTTGGTACCATTGCTTTTGGAAAATCTTATTATTTTTATTTTTTAGTTTTGTTTTGTATTTTTTTTTTTGTCGAAAATTAAACTTATTTTTGCTGACTTTAAGCACTATAATTGTTGTTTCATATAAATAACTATTATTAATCAAGTAAATTAGAATATTCGTGAGCAAAACAATTATCAATACGGATATTATGATAATATTAATACTCAATACTATTATTATTCTTTTAGTTAAAGTTTCTGAAAGGATAAATAATTTTATTACTTATGTTAAGTTATGGTTTATCATGAACAGAATACAAAAATATATACGGTAAAGCTCATCCTCGTTTCGACATTTGATATTCTAATCTCAAAACTGATCAAAACCGACCGGCCATAGATTAGAGCATTTTGGAAGGCTTTGAAAAATTGTAAAATATTCTTATATCTACGTTTGAAACTCATAGTTGATTAAAAAAAATTGTTTTAAAGACTAGTTCCTTATTGTTCATTGAGTATTTGATAATAGCCATTATATTATCATCATCTTAAAACTGTGGCTAACCATAGTATAAATAATACACACTAAAAATGCCTTCCACGTGGATTTAAATAGTAGACTGCGTGCATTTGAATTAGTTTATTTTGTGTTCTAGGCCTGAGAGACCCAATTAAAATGGAGCAAATACAGCGCTCTGTCTCTTTTATACTTCCTGCATTGTATATTGCCATTCCATATGATCGAAATGAAATGTTGGTGAAATATTTTTTTTTTGTGTTAAAGACCCGAATGGCCTGATTTTTGGATGACGATACGCCCACATATCGCTGTTCTTAAATTCTTCTTTATTCTATGTGGCTAACTAAATAAATTAGCATACGAGTTCTTTGTCTATTTGTGCATAATATGATTTCATTGTAAAATTAATTTTATGGTGCATTTTTCTCGGAGTAGGCACAGCTTTTCAGCGTTTATGGACTGCATGCCACTGCTACATATAGACGATGTATTGGCACATGCTTTTTGCTTCATTCACTTCCATACATTGTCTCATAAATGCATAGGTAATCTTCTTGCTGAACTAAAATTGAAAATATTAAAAATTTTCGTAATAATTCTAAATTGTCAAATATCGAAATATTAGACCTTGACAATATTATCTTTGCAGACGGTGATATTGGAATTTTTTTAATTTTTCCCAATCAGTAAAAGACTCATTTATTATTATTTATTTTTTGTCTTCTACTTCACAAAACAATATTATTTATGTACAAACAATAAAAATTCATACTTATTCAGAGCACGGACCAAAAGATTTGACTTTGAAATTAATTGAGTAAAACAAAATCTTATTTCCGTCTTTGTTGCATCTTTAGCAGCCTTTTGTGTTTATTTCCAAACATTTAATACTGAAACGACGCGGCTCTGCCATTCCTTTCTGGTGTTTTGCTTCTTTACGAGTCCTACGAAATGGACTTACGAAATTTCCAAACTGATAAGCGAATGTTAATTTCGTTTCTCATTTCCATAATTATTATCCCCACTAAGGTGTAATAGTCTCTAAAGTGCTTAAGCGGTCCGTTCTATCCCCAGGCACATTACAGATCGTGTTAATTTCTTTCAAAATGCGGTTTTCTTATTATTGCAAACTTATAATGATAAAACTTTTGGATCATTTACGTATTAAAGCACAATTTTACGAACATACCATATGTGGCTAAAGAAAGGGACAAAAACTAAACATTTAAAAAAAAAAAATTTCTCGCCGTAATTATTTTTTTTTTATTATTTATTTACGGACGAACTATAGAAAAAAAACAGAACACACATTATACAAGAATGAAGCAATGATAAAAATAGGACAAAATATATACATTTGAGATAACATTCAAGTCAAAGCCTGAACAATGTTTTAGTAGAGTCCATGATTTTAGACATTCCAAATGATAATCTTGTTCTAATTTCGTAAAGCTCTGCAAAAATCATTGAGACTGGTACCAAAAATTTCAAGGCACTAACTTGAGTTACTTGAACAAATCTCGATATTCTAGACAGTGGAGAATGGTACCCATGATTAGTAGTGTTTACTGAGGAAAAGCTTCATTGTTTTTGAGTCTACGGCAAGAAATGTTGAACTGAATGAGTTACAACAAAGAAGGTGAGTCAATAATACAATTACTTATTTTTAAAATGCAAATAAGATCAATGTCTTTCTTACGCTTTTCTAATGTAAAAATGTCTATGGTTTGTTCAATTTCAAGATAGGAATAATCGCCCCTTTCTAGCCTTAATCTCAATTCCACATAAGAAGTGATGTTGGACAGGTTCAATATGATGAATATGAACAGCATAGAAAGGAGAACAATTTATATATATATATATATATATATAAATATATATATATATTTTTTTAAAGTTAAAAGTAATACATAATTATTTCACTTTCTTAACTTAAATATACACATATTATATTAATTAACTGCATACAAACATGTTATTCTTAACCTATTTTAATACTTATATCGTACATCATATTCATTAATATTACATTATATTATTTATATACCTTACATATTATTCCTATATTACATGTTATTCCTATTACACATTGTTATTTTGCTAGCTTATATTGAGATTGAACAGTTTTTTTTTTAAATGTATTTATTCAATTCTCCGTTTTCAGGTTATCGGGAAGGAGGTTGTATATATACACCTCATGGCCTATGTTTCTTTTACCACTTTCATTCTTATCTTTATTCGTGTACGATTTATTATGTTGTCTTGTCTAGTGTTTGTGTACTTGTAATGTTTTTCATAAATGCTGTATTCGTATGTACGAGTCCATTTTGTATTTTGTAGATTAATAAGCATATATTATATTCGAACAGTTTTCTGATTTTCGGAAAAAATTTTCTTGGTATATCTTTTTTGTAGGGGTGTCTGGGTTATAATTTAAAAGTTTTTTTATAACTTTATTCTGAATTATTTGTAATTCGTTTAAGTATCTAATGTGTCCGTTTCCCCATATTTATATTAGATAATTTAGGTAGAACTGGATTAAACTAAAGTATTTGGCCCTGTAAACGTGCGCTGGTAAAAGATGAGCTATTCTACTAAATACATCAATTAGTAGGATGATTTTTTCTTTTAGTTTTTGTATGTGTTTTGTAATGAATAGGCCCAGGTATTTTCACTATTTAAAATGCGTAGGTTTCTTTCTTATATTTGTAATGCTTTACGAATCGGGGTTTTTCTTTTTGGTGCGATCATGTAATCAGTTTTTTTTTTAACATTAATTTTTAATATATTTTTTATTAGCCAATTGTTTAATATATTGAGATCCAGTTGAGATTTTTCTAATAAAACTTCCAGGTTTTTGCCAAAGTAAAACATTTCAGTGTCATCTGCGTACAAGAATATTTCACCATTTAGATTTAATTGACCTACATCATTAATATATATATTTGGAATAAAATTGGCCCCACTATAGAACCTTGAGGAATTCCATAGTTAATAAATTTTACTAATTTTACTATTGAGTTGACTGTTTTTTATCTCCTATGCTAACATATTAATTTCTGTTGTTTGGGTACGATTTGATAAGTTTTAGAGCAGGACCAGTTAAACTTGTCTTTTTTTCTATTTATTTAGCAAATATTTCATGATTCGTGTCGAAGGCCTTTTGGCGGTATAGCTATTACATAATTTCCATTATCTATGATGGTTCTAAGTTTATTTATAAGGTCATTAGATGCAGAAAGAGTGTTTGACTTTTTTCTAACACCGCATTGTTTGGCATATAAAAATGATATTGTCTTTAGAAAAATATTTAAACTCTCGTTTATAACCCTTTCGTATATTTTTGATAAGATCAGTAGGACAGAGATGGGCCTGTAGTTATAAGTTTGAAATTTTGAATCACCTTTATATATTGGAATAACCCTAGCGATTTTGCAAATATCTGGAAATGGACCTTCTTTCAAGGTCAGGTTGATCTGTTTAGTTAGTATAGGTGTTATAAGCGGGGCAAGTTTTTGTAGTATTGTGCATTTTAGTTTATCATGTCCAGCACTCGCACTTAATTTTAGGGATTTTATTATAGCAATTATTTCGAGCTCAGTTGTGGATTGCATACACACGATTCTTCACTTTGATGTTTAAATGTAATATTGTCATCAGGTTTTTGGATATATTTGATGAGTATACTACCAGCCAAAGAAGCACCTATATTACAAAAGTAGTTATTGAAGTTTTCGCATATCTTGATGTCTTCCGTAATGATTTCTTTAATCAAGTTTTTACAAGGTTTGTTTAAAGTGTTGGTTTGGTTTTTAATGGTACTATTTATTACGTTCCAAGTTTTTTTAGTATTATTTTCAAACTTTTCAAATAAGCCACCATAGTTTTATTTTTTTTTTAGATTTAGTTCTTTTGCAACTATGTGGATTCGTATCTCAAAATAATCGGTTTTCAGTAATAGGTTACTAGGTTATTTTTTTAATTTTTTTAATGCAGCATATTTATTTTTTTTATCGTTGTTAATAAATCTTTGTTAACCATTCTGGAAGACAAGTTTTCTTTGTTTTCACTATTGTGGAACTGTAATAATTGATTTTGTTTATTAGATACTTTACAAAGTGGTTGTAATTCGCAATTAATTATAATTAAAATGACACTGGCATATTCAAGATGGGGGCGAACTAGTGAGCAGTTTAGCTTTTAGCCGTGTTTGGTGACCAGATCTGAAGAGCCAGGTATTTCCCCACCTTCGTCGTCCCCTTCTCCTTCTCCTTCCCCTTCCCAATACCTTCAGCCTCACAACAATCTCCAATTGAGAATGCCATAGTCTCACTGGCTCCACACGGTTGGGATCAGTTGAGACTCTTGTGCGGTATTCATATAAAAAGTAGTTTTTAGGGTAGTTATAATCTTAAAGTCACAGGCAATCCTATTGATGAAGCCAAGAAGTTTTAGTGATTTATTAGTGACATTATTGATGTGATCACGAAAAGAAAGCTTTCAGTCTAAGGTGACACCAAGGTCATTAATAGATACGGAGACACTAATTAAATTATAATCGATCAGGATCGGTTTATTTGCTCTATAAAATGACATAATTTTTAATTAATCAATATTTAATTCTGGGCAGTTAGTTTTACATCAATCATTAATCATAGTAAGTTTTTAATATTTTAAGGATCTTATTGTCGTTTGCAAAAAGCCAAAATCGCGAGTAAGATAATGAAATGTGTACCTTCCTAAAATTTCTGATGCGTATGTTGTCATATGTGCACTTTTTAAAGTGCACCTTATAAGTTCATTAATAATAAAAATGAATTACGATTATTTTAGACATCATTCAGAAAACGCTTGCTTATCGTGGTACTTTATTTAGATAGATAGATGCACATGTTAATTGTGTACGCATATATTTTTTTTCTTAGTATGTTCACATTATCAAAACAATACAACACATTTAAATAAATCAATTAAGAAAACATTTTCAGTTAAATACGAGTAAAAACACATTACAAATGTGAAAACCTCACAGAATTCAGAATTTTAATTGCTTTCTAACTAAATCGGTTTTACCGATAATAAATCATTACCCATCCAAGTTTTAAAGGAGTGGGAGTAAATTAAATCATATAAGTAAGTCGTCACAATGTGGAGTAACCACAGTTTGAAAATGGCCTTAAACGCCGAAACAGCTGTCACAATAATAACAACTAAAAATACTTGCAGAACTTAATAATAACGTTATTAAATTTAATTTACATTAAATTAAAAAAAAAAATTTAAATGGAGTTCTACGAATTAAACACAAAAACAATTAATGTACGCATGTGCAATGAATTCAAGTTTTTTAACTAGCTACGACTGCCAATATGAGGATGGACATATTTTTAATGTGCTAGGTATTACTAAATTTATAGCATGTGAATTTTTAATAATTCCATAGTTTTTTAGTACCTACTCACAAAAAGCACACTAGCGATGCGCTCGACTGCTAAGTATGTCAAGCCAAACAAAATTAAGGCCAAGGGATGTAAGGTGAGCAATAAACCTTGATGTCACATCTCGTAAAGCGAAATAACTGTATTCGATGACCATACAAAATATCCTTTTTTTATTAATTTGAAGCGTTTAGATCTCCGTTCATTTTACCGTCCATCCTTCATTGATGCTTGTTGTTCATATGCATAATGCATAAGTATAATAGCTCTTTTTTAGTTTAATACGTCTTTATTTTTACAAATAAGTAGGTATAAAATGAATAAAATAATTTAGAGCACATATTAATAAAACGTATAGTTTTTCCTCACATGAAAGAAACAAGGGTCTTGTGTTTAGTGAGGGAATTTCATTCAAATATTTTAAAAAATATTCAGCTTTTATCGTACAGCAGAGAAAATAACAAAGCAGTTGGGTAAAAATAATTACAAATAGTCATAAATATTGATAATTAAATAAAACACAAGGTTTTGGAGAACAGAAAACGAGAAAAATTACACATTATAATAGCAATAAAGGATTGTTACAGTTGGTTGGAGTAATATTTCAATTTAAGCCGAAACTCTGAATATTTTCTATATATATATATATATATTTTTATTTGAAGATAGATTGTTAAAGTAAGTGATTCCTAGATAGAGAAGGTATTTAGAGTGTTTAAATTTTGAATTTTCTTTTTATTCTGATGTCTTGCGTAAATTAAATTAAATCGTTTTTTTATTCATTTTATCTATTGTAAGTATATTGAATATTGCAAAAAGGTTTTCAGTAGAAAAAGTTTTTTTTTGTGGTTACTTTGATCATCAAACATAGAATTATTTTTAAGGGATTTAAAATGTTATCATTTTTTTACATCATACTAGCTGATGTGTACCATTTTTCGAGAAATTTTAATATTAGGGTTAAGGAACACCTAAGGCGTTTAAATAATAATATTTATCCTGAATTTTCCAATCATATTTTGAAAACCATATTTTGACATAATAATGGTTTAAAATTTCTACATACAAATACAATCGTTTTACAATTAGACAAATTGAAATTTTAGGAATCAGAAAAAGTGTTAATAGTCAATTAAATATAATTATTTATTTTTTTAAATAGCTATTTCTTGGATTTACTTTCATATTGATATTAGTAATAAAAATAATTTATTTTTAAATTTCTAATATAAATTTGATTTTCAATGTTTTACAATATTTTTTTTTAACATTTTTCATTACTTATTGACTTATTACCTACTTTAATCAATTTTTGTTTATGTTCATAATTTGTCAATTATTACATTATTGTGTTCTATGTTTATCATTTGTCTATACTTGACATTATAATTTTTTAGTATTCTGTATATTCCTGGTGAGGAAAGGTTCGCTTTCGAAACATGTTGATATGTATATATTAATAAAGTGGTGATTACAAATGATTTTTAATTAATTTACTTATTTATGTGATTTTATTTAAACCCACCCAATTCTAATTTGGACGGGTTTGTAAAAATAATTATTTATTTATACACAAAGTGAATACCAGAAAGAAATTATTTTTTTTAAATATTGTGTGTATGAAAATATGTTGTAGCTCTAATAAAAACACTACACGATAGGGTCACTTAAAACCTTTTTGCGGATGTTAAAAATGAGCATTTTACTGATATGCTTTAATAATGTAAGGTTTTAAATTAAAATCAACTGAATTGTACTAAAAATCTTCTCTACGACACCTACACGCTTAACAGAGATAATTGGGTCTAGTTTATAAAGTTTTAGAGTCTTCCTCGAGGAGCTGATTGAAACGTTAAACGTTCCGTTACCGTTGGAGTAAAGAAACATCGTTAAAATATCTTCTAACTAGAAGGAAAATCCATTCAAGGACGTTCGAGAACAATATCTGAATACAATTTCCCCTTCGAGGCATCTTATTACTTGAACAGGCGAGGCTCGTGTAGAATGGACTGGAAATCTGGTAATATTATCCGGCGGAATAAGAGGAACAAGTAAGGAAATTTGACTACCTGTCTTAGTATGGAGTATTTCCTTGTTGTGTGGCAGGGCGTGGCCTCCTTGGCAAAGTCGTAAGCTCCTTGGCTCTGGACTCTGGGAAAATCAGTATCGTTAAATCCCCAGGGAACCAATTACTAAAATAATTTTTAAAATTTAGGACAAGAAAATAAGGTTACTTCTGTGAAAAAAAATCAAACAAAAGCTTTCAGAATTTATATCGGTTATTTAGCAATTCTTTTTTTCATCATAAATTTGCATCTCTCTTCTAAGTGTTAGATACTCTCAGTATCGCCCTAATGATCACTAATTACTGACTAGATCTGAACAGCAAGGCACATTTCTTCTTCTTTCCCATCTCTTTCCCCTTATCAATCCATCCTTTCTATACAGTTGGACACTGTGGTACCCACTAGTTTCTGACAAAGGGGACTCTTGTGCAGAAATCACTTTAAAAATAATTTTATATATTATCCGATGAAATCAGAGTAAAGATGAAAGCGACCTTTTTAAATAGCTAGTTCTCTAGTGTAAGTCTTTGGGTGCGAACGCTAGCGGTGTTGGTTTGTGAATTCAATAAGAAGAGTAGCCTTCCAGAGGGTCGGATGGTCGATGCTGGGTCATGGGTCATGACTTCACTCAATGAAGCTGTGACCGCGGTGTGTTTTCAACTGCCTTCTTCCCAAAGCGCCAGAATGGTAATCCAAAAATAAAGGTAGATTAACATACTTCAACTTAAAGGTAGGTACCAAACTGAGGTTGGTCGCCTTTAGAAAGTGATGATGGCCTAAATGAACGTGAGAAACACAACACATTTTTTAAATTTATTTGTGTTAAATTTAAATATTTTATTATTTTTAAACATTTACGGTTGGCTCAAGTCATCGTAATCAGATAAAAAAAAAATATTTTATTGTAATTTTAACTAGCTAATGTGTACCCGGCCTTGCTCGGGATTTTTTTTAATATACGATACTTATGAAGTTGTCAATTTTTGCTGTTGAAGTTGAAAGTTTTGAAGTTGTCATTGGGTGCCATAATTTATTTGAGAGAGAAAGTGACGCCTTGTGATGACTATTATTATCTATAAACGAATAGAAAATAATTTAATTAATAAAAATGTGTTTTTTGTGTTTTCCATTTTTAAAATATTTAATCTGTGGCTAACCAGAGTGGTATGTTTATGGGCTAACCTCGTGGCAATGCAACATGGCGGGTTCAATATTTTTCATACAGACAGACAGACAGGCAAACATTCATTTTTATACGCAGAGATTAGACTAAGTTAACATTAAAAAATTTTATGCATAGAAGTTTATTTATTTCACGTGAAATATGAAACAAAAAAGATACAAATAATAAAAAGATAATATCTGCATCATTTTATTTGCGGTTTGTTAATATTATCTTCTATGATTAAAAAATATTACATTGAGGTTTACAAGCTTCTTAACTTTATTGCTATAAAAGGTGAATAGTATTTCTCTACCTACTGAGGAGATATACTCGCATATTCCAAAATTCTCAATTTTTTCTTTGCGTTAGATGATTGTAAAATCAAATGATTTAATTAAGTGTTTCAGCATTTACTAACACTTTAAACAGCGTTGTATCAAATTTTATTTTTCATAACCATGCTCTTATACAAAGACGACCTAATTGACTTTCTGAGCAATTAAAACTCGGACAGTATTTGCAAAATGTGTAATTAACTCTGATATGGAAGTAAAATTTCGTCCGTAAGAGGAATAATATTTTATTATGCTCGTTTGCGGCAAGTTTTTTTTTTCCATCTTTGCAGAAACATTGATCGCGCATTCATTTCCGACAAAGTAAATTTTTCCTATTCACAATATATATTTTTTATTTTTTTATTATATTCATGTGTTCAAACTTTCGTATGAGTAGTGTTCTCAGATTCTTTTTTTATTTTATTTGTGCTTTGCGTGCATTGGAATAACAAAAGTAGATTATGCATTTGCCACAAAAATGTAAAAAAGCTTCGTAGATTTAATGCAGTCGCCTTTCAAATTTATAGTTCCTGCCAATGGCATATCGTGCAAGCCACTGATTTAATAAACCTTGTATGTTAATAACTTACATGAGGGAAATAATTTGTGAGAACGTTTACAATAGTTTCATTTTTCGAGAAAGGCTGATGTTTAAAGACAGTGTTGTCATTTTAGGTACCTAAAAAGAAGTGTCTCTTTAAC
This sequence comes from Halesus radiatus, assembly GCA_022606495.2. NCBI lineage: Eukaryota > Metazoa > Arthropoda > Insecta > Trichoptera > Limnephilidae > Halesus > Halesus radiatus. The sequence goes on from JAHDVE020007721.1 coordinate 233,850, forward strand.
AAAACTTGACATATAATTTTTACTTTCAACGATCTCTATATCAGTTATTGTATGTTTCGCTAAATTTAGGAACCAATACACTCACCTTGATCTGGCTCCACAATCAAATAAAAAATCTGATTTTTCAATTGTCCTATCTCAACATAAAAAATTACTTTTTAATCATCACTTTATTAATATTTTCATATCAACATGTTTCGAAAGCGAAACTTCTCTCATTAGGAATATACAGAATACTAAAAAATAATAATGTCAAGTATAATCAAATGATAAACAGAGAACACAATAATGTAGAATAGACAAGTAATAAAAAAATGATTAAAATAGGTAATAATTAATCAAAAATGTTAATGAAAAATTATTATAAAACAGGTGCAATGCTGTCAGTGGACGACAGTGCTCCTTCCAGATCCTGAAGCCGGCTGACAAGCGCCACCTGGGTACGTGCAGACCAACACCAACCGTCCCGTCATGCCGCCCAGGGGCGTCACCAACAAGACAGAAGATTTGAGGGCCCTGTGGATCAGTCCCCCCGGCCCACGTCCTCCCCCGCCGCTCCCCCGCCAACACAAGACGGACGACAGTGTACAAAGCGCCACAACGGACTATAGCAGACCTCTGGTACAAACTCAGAGACAAACTCTCCATCACCTTCTCAAAACAATAACACATCAATACTACAGTAACCCAACTTCACATAACTCCTGAATGTAAAACAATGTACCTTGTTTTGCCGAAGCGATCATTTCAAAATGTCTTTTTTTTGCTAGTGCATCTATCAACGGTCTACTCAAAGTGTCCCTTTTTAAGAGTATTCTGTGTTATTTATCCAAAAAAAATATGGACAATAATTCATTGTCTTAGCTTAAATACATTCTTGAATATAATGGAAACAATCACTCTACCATTTGTATTAGCGTCTTGCAATATATCGTAAGGAATAAATACAGTTAGCTTCTTTTTTTTTCAATTTAACATATATGAAAACATAGACCAAGCCGTATTTAGTTTTGATTATTTAACTGCATCTCTTTATATGGTCTATAAATAATGTGTAATGATAACCTATCCATAAAGAGAAAATAAATGTAAAAAAAAAAAAAAACTTCATAGAATAGATATAATATAATAATAGGAAGTAATATTTGTACAGCGCCCTTAAGGTGATTTTTCACAAAAACGGCGCTATAAAAATCATCCGATTATTTTTATTATTGAATAACAAATTTATATTAGAAATTCAATTGGAAATTATTTTTATTATTGATATTAATATGAAAATATATTCAAGAGCTATTTAAAATTAATTACAGAAAAAAGATAATAATTTTTTTTTTTAGTAGAGTTTACAATAACACTCGAGGTCTTGCAAATCTCTCCTCTTAAAAAAGGCCAAAATACTTTCCCCAATACAAGTTTACCATATTACTTGTTATATTTATTATTTAAAGTAAATCGACTGTAAAAAATATAACAGAGTATGAATCTTTGTGAAATGCAATCTATTTTAATGTAAGAATAAACGTAAATAATCAATTTATAAAAAGATAACAAATTGCATGCCTTAAACAAATCCCTAGAAATAACGACATTAGTAAAAATGTATTTACTTTCACCTCGACAGAATTTTAATGGAAAGAAAACAATTACTTTGAATCCTACTTCAAAACATTTCAATCCAACTGCCAAGAGCTTAATTACCTTATAACCTTCGTCTCCCTGAGTCTTTGCTGGTAGAATAATGGTAATGATTTCCTTAAATCAATATACCTCTCTCATTTTCTGTAATCCGGGCGCCTCGGAACACCCCTGACTGGGAGGATATAAATTATTCAGGAAATGTTTCAACATATCCGAATACATTTAATTGTGTCTGCCGAACCGTGTCATTCATTTCCTTGGGAGATTTTTCTATTTTACTTTGCTTTACAGGCTCTATATGGGGTCATATTCATTTCTGACACTCCTGTTCTAGCAAATAGGACTGAACGATGGAATTTATTATGTGTGTATGAATCGTAGACAAATTATATAAATTATGTACTCGAACCTGCACCCTTCTGATGACCGGCAATCAGAAGGGTGCAGGTTCGAGTCCTGTCGGCGACATTTATCTTTTCTCGGAAAGTTTTTTCAATTTGGATGAGTGTTTCAGGCTAATAATTATTGTTTATAAAAATAATTGTTACCCTTTGCGCTATGCACAAAAATCTTGCCTTAAAAACTTTAGTTTATCAATTAATATGTACTAGTTGTTTATTTGACTTCGCCACAGTCGCAACCACTATACTTGATCTATTTTTGCATGGAAGATTTTTATTTTTTTATCGATTTGTTTTATTTTTGGGCAATAACATCTATATATCAATACTTAATTTTTCAGTTTTCATTTGAAAAATCTTAAATTTACCTCAAAATCTAGAAGAAAAATTGACCGATTGAGTGCTTTTGCTACTTCGGAAAAACTAAGGAGTTCCAAAAGCACAACATTTCTCTATATTCTGTTATAGTATATATATTATATATATATATATATATTTTTTATTTAAAATGATAATTTTTTTTACAGTAAGTATATAAATAAAACATCATTCATATAGTGGAAAAAAATATAATGCAGCTGTTCCTCACCATAAAGAAACGAGGTTCTTGTGTTTGGTGAGGGATTATCGCTTAAATAATTAGATCATAACTTAAAATATTGTTGTAAAATAGCAGGAAACTATGAATTTGTCGTGTAAATTTAGTAAATTATCAATAGTAATAGTATTAAAGAAAAGAAAAGAAACGCAAGGTTTGTGGAAAAAATAAAAGACAAAAATCTAATAATAAATAAAAAAAATTAAATAAAAGACTGTTGCAGTAGTTTGAGGTAATCTTTTAATCTATGTTGGAATTCATGGATATTTTCTATAATTTTAAGATTAGAAGGAAGATTGTTAAAAAAAGTTATTCCTAGATATAGTTAGGGGTTTTGCGTATGCTTACTGTTGAATGGCGGGATTTTAATGTTATGCTGATACTTGCGGATATATTAAATTGTAATTTATTTAACGTTTTTTCTTTAAAAATTTGAATAATTGCATATGTTTTATAAATTTTATCTACTGTAAGTACATTGAATATTGTAAAAAGGTTTTCAGTGGAAAATGATGATGGTTTTTTTTTTAATTACTTTTATTATCAATCTTTAAATTATTTTAAGTGGACTTAAAATATTATCATATGTCCCCCCAGCCAACAATTCCATATTGTAAAATATACTGAACAATTTCACAGTACTTTTTTTTAAGTTTTCTAGTCTAAGAATATTTCTTAGTATTATAAATATATATATAGATTTTCTAATTCATTTAACAAGTTCACAAATATGTGTTTTCCATTTAAAATGCTGGTCTATATATACACCAAGGTATTTAATTTTGGAAGTTGGACTAAGTATAGAACATGCTTGATTACAATTGATTCTGTTGCAGTTACTTTGGTGTATTATAATTTTTTTATTTCTGGTTTTGATTTAAATTTATTGATGGAAAAAGGATATTGCATTATGATTATGTAACTAATTACTTGTACTTCGCAATTGAAGATACATTTTTGTTTTGATTACCAATTAAAAAAATTGCATCCATTTGACTAAAAATGCACTTACGCCAAAAGCTTTAAGCTTGTAAAACCCAATGACATTGTAAAAGCAAACATCGCTGCCAGCATGAGAGGCTTTTTAATATAAAATTTCCCACTGCATTCTTTAATATTCACTTTTGGCTTTTCATTTAGGAGTGTCGTCTGCTTCAGTCGCGTTGCTTGAAATGGGTTTAGCTCTGTTTAGAAATCAGACCTAAATAGTTTACCGCCTTTTTTCTGTTGTATCCACTCCTAATGTAAATGTTTTATGTTTTATTATCTCGATTGCCACAGTCTTTTGATTATTAAATAAAAGGAAAATAAAAACTGTTGAATATAAGTATTTTTCATTATTTTCTGTTCGTTTAATATTTATATCCAGAGGCTAAATAAAAAGCCTTGTTTTTACAGTTCCAATGTCTAGATTTGATGTCTCATTTGAGAGCTTTTCAAGTTTCCACATAATCTAAATTTAATGTATATTATAAGTAGAAAATCTGTTAGTATGACTGAAGTATCGAGCTTTCTAGAAAGGTTAACTTAAGCATCAAAAAATGTATTTCATTTTTTTTTCCTTATGAAGCGGTAACTTGGTGATGTGACATAATAATTTTAAAAAATAAAACAAAGTTGTTGTTTTATTTTTTTAATTTTTTTCACTTTTTATTTCTGTTTGTCATTTCTTGTTAAAAGCTACTAGATTTAGTTCCGAATGAAATTTTCAAAAAAAACCACTAATCACGTTTTTTTTCATAATTTCCAAGTGTTAAATATGAAAAATAGATTTTTTTAAGCAGTGTTGAAATTCGGTGGATTTAATACGAGTAGTAAATAACAAATAAGTATAAGTAGTTTAAAAAATAAATACTTATTGAAATCTTTAATTTAGTGCCCGGTGATATTTTCTATGAATCGTTCAACTTCCCTGGAGCCATGATCAAACACACTGTTATTTTGCTTATGCTATTTTTCTTTCGTTTTGAAGATTTCTAATTCAGAAATTCGAACTCTTATTGCTTATTTTCAACCATTTCCACTCTATCGGTCTTCTTTTCATCTCGCAAAAATAAACTCAGCATATTTCCAGTAATTCTCCAGAAGGAATTCTATTATTCTTGTCTATAATACAAGCATAGAATAAAACGAGTCATGCAGCTGACATCCTTTATCAGGACAAGATATTCTTATTTACCCAAAAGTTCTTCGATTTTTCTACTCTCCGTATTCTTTAACAATTTTTCTATGATTGATAAAAAATACAAAATGGAGACCGGTAACCAAGTAGTTTTATATTACTATAGGTAGAATATTTCCCGGCGATTTTCCCAATTCTCGGAAAACTATTAAAGCAAAATGATTATTTTCATCTCAAATAACATTTCCACTATCTGTCTATGTTTTAGATGGAACTTTAAAAAAATATTTTTAAACCGTAAACAGTATAGATACTGTATAAAGTTTTTTTTTAAGTAGATACCATGTTGGTTTTTATCAGTCGTACAGTTTTCCTGGAAATATTAGCATTCATGCTATTCCATCAGGCGAAGCATGAGTAAAATTATACCCTTATGCGAATGTTAAAGAAAAACAAAGTAAAGCTTTTCAATATTTAACTAAGTAATCAAATTTAAAAGCTTTTTAAATATGTATTATTAGAACATGTTAGGTTTTAGTTCCCGGGGTGCGTCAAACCTGCTCTCTTTTATTTTATCGCATATTATTTATACACAAGGTTTTCCTTTTTCTTTATCCATTTTAGTTTATAAGGCACTGAACGGACTGGCAACATCATACATGACTGATCTTTGCGTGAGGGACAATCTTGCTCAGAGGCAACTCAAGCCCAGATCCGCCATGTCTGATGTGTCGGACAGACTGGTAGAACCCTCTCGTATGAATGCTGCTAATTTTCTGGACAGAGCTTTCAGTGCAATTTACTGGGCCCACATACTTAGAATGGCCGTCCATGTGGTTTAGGATCAGAAAGCAAATTCGAAACCTTTAAAAATTGTCTAAAAACATATCTATTTAAAAGAAGCTACAAACTTTAACAAGTTATAAAGCGCCCTTGAGGTGATTTTAGTCACTGAACGGCACTATAGAAAAATTAATCATATATTATTATTAACTATGCACAATATTCATTTTCATAATAACATGTACAAAATACAATAACATCCTTTTAGACACTGATGTTTTCCAGTAATACTTGGTTCAATTTAATAAATGTATACTAGAAAAATTTAAATCACAAGAATTAAAAAAAATAAATTATTACGAACTACCCCTGTGTAAAGATGTGTTAAGACCAAACAAGCGAATGATCATTTTTCCCCCTCTCGGGCAAAATTCTCGTGAAGTAAACGATTTTTGACGAACGAACAAGCATTTTTAGATCAGGCGAGCAGGAATAGAATGCACTGACTCGTGCTCTATATTCTTTTGAACGCATCTTTATGGGTTGTTACGGTGGCGGAGAAATGACCTGACTAAATCCACGTCGGTCGCCAGATTTACGGTGGGGAAGAGGGGAAGGAGTACTAGGCAGTGTAAGGAAGGAGGAGAGGATGGGGGCCCAAGTTGGCCACCAGTGTTACGGTTGGGCGAAAAAGTGGAAGAAGAAGGTTGGTTAAAAGAAGGCAGCACAAACTCACCTCGAAGCCAGAAGCAGGACTGATCCCAGGCTCCACCGTGGTTAGCTCAGCTGGTAAGACATTGCGTTTCTCATCTCAAAGTCAATGGGTCGGCCGCAACCTTATGATCGGAATAGGTAACTACCTACTTTCTATTCAGGTTTTCTTTATAACAAAACATGGGCGGGTAAATTACATACGGGATTCTCCACAAAGGGTGGTACCTAATCTGTTCCTGACAAATCTCTTTCTGATGGTTCTCCAACCGGACATGTTATTCGAAAAGGCACAGCTATAAACAGCACATAATGAGAGGGGAATATAGTAGCAGCTTACATGAGTATATGGCAATCGGATGACGCCGACGGTATGTCCGGGTTCAACGCGGACAGCTTCCGCTGGCTCACACGTAGGCAATGCACTCCAACACTTATTAGAGGTAAGCAAAGACCAGGCGTATACAAGGTTCTGATGTAATAACGGGCTGCTACGTGCCCAAGGCATACACGCAGCTGATAGCTCGGTGTCTGGATTAGGAAATCCAATGGCGGGCGTTCGAGTGCCCCAAGGCACCTGAACGTGCTTGACAACCCCGTGTCTGGATTAGGAATGATGCAATGGCGGGTCCGCTTAGCAGGTGCACTCCATCCGGCCGCCGGAAATTATCCCGTTCGCTGTCTCATTGGTTGATAATGGTCATGTCTGGCGAGACGTGCTGCTATTGATTGAAGCGTAACGTTTTTCTACGAGCGGCTAGAAGAATTTTACAACGACTAGAATCTCTTATTTAATTCTGTTACGTAACAAGGTCTTACGTTATTTTTCTCATTTTGGTGTGTTTTTTTTCTTTTATTTTGTTTATCGTTTATCTTTTATCATTTGGTTTACATTATTTTAATGTATTATATTTATATGGTTAAATTTCACCTTAAATATAAATGTATTTTTAATCGTAACTATGTATGCTCGATATTATCGTTATTATTTACTTATTATTACTTACTTTTTACTATTTACCTATTTATATATATTTTTTTTTACCTACATATTTCTATTTACATACTACTATTTACGCATTTTTATTTACATATTATTATTTACTTATTTTTATTTTGATTTACATATTATGATTTACCTATTTGTATTTTTATAATTATCTACTTATTAATATTTACATAATTTTATTTACTAATTATTATTTACCTGTTTTTATTATTATGTACTTACTAATATTTATTTATTAATATTTACTTAATATTTAATGTGTATTATTATATGCTTATTACTTTTTACTGATCATTAATTACTTACTATTAGTATTTAATTATTATTATCTGATCTTTATTATTTATTTACTCTTATATACTTATTAATATTTACTAATTTTTATTCATGTATTATTGTTTGCTTATTGAAATTTACTGATTATTATTAAATTGTGTTGCCGCTAATCTCAACACAAGATTGTCCTAGTGAGATGGGTGGCTAATGTTTTTGTTTTCATAATTAAATTTAAGAATAAATAAAAATCTGTTTTCAATTATTTTTGTTTCCAATTCCACAGATAGTTTTCCTTTTATTATTTATATTTTTGTTGGAAACCTCACTAGATTCGTACTGACGGGCACGTGAGCCACTCCCAACTAGCAAATAAATAATAAATCAGTCAAAAGGGCAAAATAAAGAGTATGAAATCAATTGTGATGATAATAGTGCATTCGGACCTTCCCATCAATGTTCAAGTATTTATTTACTTACTTGATAGTTGGGAGCAGCTAAAGTAGGTAGTTTTGTCAGTACGAAGCTAATGCTTTGTGTAACCCAGTAAAAATGCGGTATCTCCAAAATTTTTATAAAACTGTTTGTATTCCCATTTAAAATAAAATAAAACAGCGCTTATAATATGCAATAAATATTCTACTCTCTCAAAAATATTAAATAATTTCACACAGAAGACCAAGGGGGCTTCTTGGCAATATTTAGAATGTTAGAAACAAGGAGTTTCTTTTCGATTTTTATGCCGACATGAAAATGTGTTTAACACATAACGTAGCATTTTAGTTGAAAGTCAAAGACAAATAGATTCACTTTTTCATCACTTAGTTCAACGCAAATTGGAGGTTATCCCATGAAAATTGATTACTCATTTTTAAATATACTACTAAATGAAAAATATGTTTATCTGCAGTTGTAACACAATGTTTTGGGATTTGAACTGATTACTTCTATCATATGCCTACAGGTATCCATACCTTAGCAACATATTATTTCCAATGTGCCAACTCAAAGGCAGTGATTTTATTGTAATATCTCAATTTTTGCTCCTTCATATCTCCTGTATTACTTTCGTCTAAGTGTAAACAACAACCCTATATCAATGATTACTTTCTATAATAATTCAGATCAAGAGCAATCGCTCTACAAAATAATGATCCATATATATCCATTTGGGTTCATCACCACCCCGACAACAAACATCGCCAACACAAAAGGATTATAGCCACACAACCGTTTTTTGTTCGTAACCCACAGATCACCTAAGCGGCTTACGTTGTTAAATTAAATTCCAGTTTATTCCATGTCGAAATAATTTAATCCCAAACTCGCACGAATTATTTTAAACGTTGAAACCAGTTAAACTTTATATAAAATGTACAAAATGTTAAGCCGAACGAATCGGCGCTGTTCGTCTTGGAAAACAAAAACAATGTTTTGAGTGAATGGAAATGAAACCACAGAAAAGCCGGGAACTTGTGCGGGGAATTTGAGGATGATATCCCTCAGGCGCTGCTCATCGTGAATAGCAACTTAAAACGAAAGACAAACAGGTGGAAATTCTGTTCGAAAAGTTAACGCTGACATGGTGAATCCTTAATCAGCTTTTTGGCTCGCGGTAAACAAAAGTTCCCAACGCCGAGTCTTCTTTTAAACGGGAGCGACTTCGGCACTTCGCCGGATGAGTTTCCGCCGTTACACCTACGTATTTGTCAAATTTTACGAAACAACACAGATGCTGTTTTGTTATTGAACCGATACATAAATTTATAACATTTTCAGCAGATATTTTGAAGCCTGTAAAAATCCCTTTTTTGTTTATGTAGATTTGATTAAAACCTTTTAAACAACAAGAGTACTTTGCCAACACGCGTGATATTATATCCCAAGCATTATGTAAAATACGTTATAAATTCATATCAGCTCAAGCACAAGAATAATGGAGTAAATGGAAAAAAAATAAAAGATATTAACATATAATATCTTCAAAAGATTGGTATTCATTTTTTGGCATCATTATTAATAAATGAATTAAAAATTATTTTATAATTAATGTAAAAATTAATTAATAATTTTTTACCCGTTTACAATTAGACAAATTTGAAATATTGGAAATCAGAAAAAGTGTTAATAGTCAATTAAATATTTTTTTTTTTTTTTTAAATAACTACTTATTGAATTAATTTTATTATAAATTTCTAATATAAATTTGTTTTTCAATGTTTTATAATAATTTTTGATTAATTACTTACCTACTTTAATATTTTTTTGTTTATGTTTATAATTTGTCTATTCTTACGTTATTATTATTCTATGTATTTATCTATTCTTGTTATTATTTCTCAGTATACTCTGTATCCTGATTAAGGAAGCTTTGCTTCCGAAACACGTTTATATTTATATATTAAATAGTGGTTCAAACAAAATATATACTATTAATTGATAAACTAAAGTTCTTAAAAACTTAAGACAAGATTTTTGTGCATAGCGCAAAGGGTAACAATTATTATTTTATAAACAATAATTATTAATCTAAAACACTCATCCAAATTGAAAAAACCTTCCGAGCAAAGATAAATGTCGCCGGCAGGACTCGAACCCGCACCCTTCTAATGTCCGGTCAGATGCTCTACCGTTGAGCTACGTCGGCTTATCGCAAACCCACCAAGTTAATCAATATATACTAGTGTTCCATTCAATAATTACTGTTTTTATTATATTTTCACCTGTAAACAACCAACTTTATTAGTATGAGAGAGGCTTGTAACGGCTAAATCCCTCAAATAGATGGCGTCGAGACAAATTATGTCTACATTTTATTGGTGAAAAATTGCTTTGACTTGTCAAATATTTATTAATTGATAAACTAAAGTTCTTAAAAACTTAAGACAAGATTTTTGTGCATAGCGCAAAGGGTAACAATTATTATTTTTATAAACAATAATTATTAATCTAAAACACTCATCCAAATTGAAAAACCTTCCGAGCAAAGATAAATGTCGCCGGCAGGACTCGAACCCACACCCTTCTAATATCCGGTCAGATGCTCTACCATTAAGCTACGTCGGCTTATCGCAAACCCGCCAAGTTAATCAATATATACTAGTGTTCCATTCAATAATTACTGTTTTTATTATATTTTCACCTGTAAACAACCAACTTTATTAGTATGAGAGGCTTGTAACGGCTAAATCCCTCAAATAGATGGCGTCGAGACAAATTATGTCTACATTTTATTGGTGAAAATTGCTTTGACTTGTCAAATATTTATTAATTAATAAACTAAAGTTCTTAAAAACTTAAGACAAGATTTTTGTGCATAGCGCAAAGGGTAACAATTATTATTTTTATAAACAATAATTATTAATCTAAAACACTCATCCAAATTGAAAAAAACCTTCCGAGCAAAGATAAATGTCGCCGGCAGGACTCGAACCCGCACCCTTCTAATGTCCGGTTAGATGCTCTACCGTTGAGCTGCGTCGGCTTATCGCAAACCCGCCAAGTTAATCAATATATACTAGTGTTTCATTCAATAATTACGATTTTTTTTATTATATTTCACCTGTAAACAACCAACTTTATTGGTATGAGGAAGGCTTGTAACGGCTAAATCCCTCACTAGGTGGCGTCGAGACAAATTATGTCTTCATTTTATTGGTGAAAAATGTTTTGACTTGTCAAATATTTATTAATTGATAAACTAAAGTTTTTAAGACAAGATTTTTGTGCATAGCGCAAAAGGGTAACAATTATTTTTATAAACAATAATTATTAGCCTGAAACACTCATCCAAATTGAAAAAACCTTCCGAGAAAAGATAAATGTCACCGACAGAACTCGAACCTGAACCCTTCTGATATCTGGTCAGATGCTCTACCGTTGAGCTACGTCAGCTTATCGCAAACCCGCCAAGTTAATCAATATATACTAGTGTTTCATTCAATAATTACTGTTTTTTTATTATTTTTCACCTGTAAACAACCAAATTTATTAGTATGAGGAAGGCTTGTAACGGCCAAATCCCTCAATAGATGGCGTCGAGACAAATTATGTCTACATTTTATTGGTGAAAATTGCTTTGACTTGTCAAATATTTATTAATTGATAAACTAAAGTTCTTAAAACTTAAGACAAGATTTTTGTGCATAGCGCAAAGGGTAACAATTATTATTTTTATAAACAATAATTATTAATCTAAAACACTCATCCAAATTGAAAAAACCTTCCGAGCAAAGATAAATGTCGCCGGCAGGACTCGAACCCGCACCCTTCTAATGTCCGGTTAGATGCTCTACCGTTGAGCTACGTCGGCTTATCGCAAACTTAACTTGGCGGGTTTGCGATAAGCCGACGCTCAACTGACAAGCTGCTCAGGCGCCCAATTGGAAGTGTTTTAGAAATGTTATTGTTTATAAAAATAATAAAATATATACTGTTCATTTTAATTAATTATGATTATGATTATTTTATTACTTATCATTTTAAATAAAGTTTTAATGAAAGACTACATTGTTTCGGCATTTTCAAAATTTACGAATCATTCTAAATAGTATAGTCTCGGTTCAATGGTTTAGGTTTATCATATAGTATCTGTAGAGGTCAATGAATTAGATCCAAACGCGCAGTAGTGCAACCCCTATGATCGCACTGCACCGAATTAATCGAAATCAGAAATCAATGACTTATACAACACGCGCACTGCTAAACTGCCGACATAATTATTTGCACTGTTTCGAGCACGTCAGTTGAACAGAGGACTATGAAATTTAGAATTATTTATATTACTAATCACATGACTGCATAGTTCAACAGAGGCAAACTTCATCTCCCGTGATAGTGGGGTAACGATATTTATATTACTGCTCACATGACTGCATAGTTCAATCTAGACTGCATAGTTACAATCGTATCCATAAATTCACCTGTAAATTGCTTAGCTAGGCTGGCCGGTTAGTACTTACCTAAAGTCATTAAATAAAATAAAAATATAATTAAAAATTCACGCATCGGTGCGCAAATGCGTCCAAAGCCCGCAACACTGCAAACAACCAAAGTGTAAAATAAAAATAAAAATAAATAAATAAAAACTTTAATATTTATTAAAAGCTTCTTACGCTGTGTAAGGTAATTTTATAGATATTTTCGAGTCCCAAAATTCATTTTATGAATACTTTCCAGTCCTAAAATTAATACCAATAATTCAATAAATACCAACTCTTCTTGTGCCACCAATCATCTAATAAATGTAACATCAATAGAAAGGGAGAAACAAATAACCATGTAAAACTATCATCTCTATAATTAAATTTTTTCTAAAACTGTGTTCATCTGAAGAGACCGGCCAGGTAAGTATGTTTTTCTGTATCTGTCTGTACATAATTAGTTAAGAAATATTTGTACAGCGCCCTTGAGGTGATTTTTCACAAAAACGGCGCTATACAAGTCATCCAACTATTATTATTATTATTATTATTCAACAGAGGCAAACCTCATCTCCCGTGATAGTGGGGTAACGATATTTATGCTATAAAAAGCGTTACTGAGTTTTTGTAAATAATTACATATTATTAAGTCAATAAATACACTCTACGTAATGGACGTGTTCACATTTGTTCACCCGTCGGAATCCCTGACGTAAACAGCAAATTCTTCAGCATATTATGGAGTTACACGAAATACAGTTTAACTACTACATATCTACAATAAATCTCCAATTAATGTTTAATTGCGGCGTAAAATTACCATTTTAAATGAAAAAAATAAATTAAAAAAATAAGTAGGTACGTTGTTACTTGTCGTAATCATCCGATTAAATTACTAAATACTTTTAGAAGCTGGGGACGTCCGAGGAAGACATGGCACGAGCAAGTGAATCAAATACTTGAGTCACGCCATGTGAGAAATCGGAGTAACAGAAGAGAACGTATGAGACGTTGTATCGATGTGAATGAAGCAAGAAGTGTATGCCAAGATTGAGATGTTTGGCGATCCGTCCTCTCTGACTACTCCTGCGGAGAAACGGCGTGATGGTTAGTTAGTTAGTTATGGTGGAAAAAAAAGAATCTACAATAATTTTTTATTCTGCTACCATGAGTGAAACAATGTTATAATGTTTATTTGTATAGAAAAATGATAAACATAGAATACAATAAGTAAGAATAGACAAATTACAAACATAAACAATAAGTGATGAAAGTGGCTAAGTAATTAATTAAAAATGTAAAAATAATTGAAAAAATAAAAACGTTTTATCTGATTTCTAATGTATCTGATTGTAACTCAGTTGTATTTGCAGGTAAAAATTTTAAACCTTTATTTTTGTCAAAATAACTTCCAAAATATGGTTTGCAAATTCAGAATAATTATTATTACTTAAACAAAAATAATTGTTAATAGTATAATTAATTATTACAATTATATTGAAAAATGTACCTAAGAATAATAATAACATAACATATTTATAGCGCAGTTTTGTGTTATTTCACTTCAAGTGCGCTTTACTATAAATAAACTTTAAAATAATGATTCCATAACCATAACCCCCCATTCAGTGGTAATCCTACAGTTCTCCTTTCATTCTCTATTCATAAACATATTCTTACATTCTTAACGTATTATATACATTTTTACTTATTCTAAATATTATTTCTATATTGCTCCTTAGGTACACATTCATCAAATAAAATTACAAAATATTATACAGTACATACAAAGAGAACACATTCATAATAACAATGCAAAAATAGCAGTTTACACACAAAGTAAAACAAGGACACCGAAACCAAACAACTACCAGAGGCTTAAAATTTTTTTTTTTATAATAAATTGAAGAGAAGTTATCGACGGTGGGATTTTTCAAATAATTTTATTTTTAAAGCCCGTTTAAATTCAGTCAATTTCTGGATATAGATAAGAACTAGAGGAAGTTTATTCAAATGAGCGGGCCATTTACACGAAAATGGCGATCATGGTAGGCGGCGCGATTTGACCTTGAAACTTCAGTTAGACGATTAGTAGCATCTAAATCCGCTGACCTCAGAGTACGTTGTCCCAGATACACAGTTCAGATATATATTCTGACTTCATTCCCTGAAATGCTTTGAAGGTCAGTAAGCAGACCTAGAACTCTATTCTTTCAGGGCATCGAAGCCAATGAAGGCGATCCCTTAGAAGTGTGGTTATATGACAATATTTCGATTCACCAAATATCATCCTCCCCGCAGCATTGTAGACGGACTGGATTCTATTGAATTGTTTTTGAGAGAGGCCAGCATATGCACTATTACAATAGTCCATACGTGAAAGAACGAAGGAATTTATGAGTGATTTTGCGCCATCAGATAGAAGATATCTCCTGATTGATTTTATTTGCCTAAAATGGAAAGAGCCAGAACCTGAAATTCGCGATTCAAGAGAAAGATTATTGTATATCTATGATGAAACCCAGAAATTTAAATTCTGTTGAAGAAAACCGTTACTTAGTATAGCGACATTTTACTGGATAGTGCACTATCAAATGGAACATAGGCGCCTACCAAGAAATTTTTCAGCTCCGGGCTACATAGAACAGTTTGTTAGGATTGTGTGTTTGATATTTATCGTGAGTTATTTTGTACCCTTGTTGCCATACGAGTATTATATAATGTTAAAAAAATGTTTAGAGGACCATTTTTTTTTTATTTTTTGGAAGAATAGTATCTTTCGTTCATTATTTTTATTTCGTGCACTTAATGGTATATATTTTAATGAAAATAAATGCACCGCAATTTCTTTCACGTAGATCAAAAATATTTTTTCAAATACGTGTCACATAGATAACGTCCCTTTATTGACCACAACTTCAACCAAAGACTCGGGCGTGACATTTGACTCGGCACTTAATTTCAATAAACATTTTTTTTTTTGAAGAAAGACAAATATTCCCTGGTTACGAATAACCTGACAATATTTGAAAATCTCCTACTACCATCACAGTAAGCGGAAGATGTTGCTTGTGTTGTAATGGATGACTTGGCCAGCCGAGAAATTGAACTCACGATGCCTGGGTGAGAACCAAACGCGATGCCAACTCAGCCACTGACCGGTGTATATATCAATACTATTTCAGAAAGTGCATCACAAATATTAGGATTAACTATACGAATCACAAATAGTTTTAAAAGTGCAGAATTAACAACAATATTAAATACATTTATTATATAAATCGACTGTGCTAAGTATTTTGGAATACGCATCCACTATTTGATCTCTTAATTATGAGATTCATAATTACAGAGTCGAATCCATACAATGAAAATTAACCCATGTAATTGAATATCGTGAAGGATTATCTGATCAATTTGGAACGTATAATGATCGAATTTCGCACTATAAACTACAATCTGTCAGTCAGACGTAAACTTTCTGATGTATTCCTTTTGTATAAAATTATACATCAGAAAGTTTATACACCAAACATTTTATCACAAATCAACATTAATACACCAACAAGGAAATCAACAAGGAGGATAAGAGACGTTTTTTTTAAATATTAAAGCCTATCACACAAATGTGGAATATTTCTCTCCTTTACCGCAGATATTAAGAAATTACAATATTACGCACTGCTCTAATAATGAAATAGACATTTTTAATGACACAATTAATCAAATTTTTAAAAAAAGTTTTACCATTAATATCGAACTGATAATGTGACGATGCCCTTTATTAAGTATCAAAAGAGTATACTATCAGCACAGGTGACAATAAGGAGTAAGTTTATACACCTACTTTATTATATTTAATCCAACATGATGTACTCGTACTCGTAGTTGTACCATAGTACACAAACGCATTCATGCACGTATTGCACTGGTCCATTTTGTTAAAAAATTTAGGGTGATTGTAAAATAGTGTTGCAGCTAAGTAACGTCGCGCTCCCCCGTTTAATATTCCCTATATATTTACACACTAACCACTAGCCAAAACATTTAATAAATAGACTCTACGACAAACAGACACGTTGTCCTTTTGTACTCCCGAAGATTTCGTTCCGTACACCACTTCAGTATTCCTAAAGTAGTAAAGCTGCATACCAACCCTTGCTTTCCGTCAATTTAAATCAGATGTCTAGTTTTAAATACCATCTCCATATTATCAAGTATTTTCTCAGTGTAAAAGTTCATTGCTGTCATAAACCTTATTTTTCCAAAAGAGGTTTTTAAATCAGCGGACTTTAACGATCGTCCTTGTGAGGAAAGGCGTCGGTTATTTGATAAGAGAATTAGGTTTATTCATATTTTTAATAAAATTAGTATGAAGGGCAAATGAGATTTTTTTAAGACCTTGGCATGAAATCATAGCCGGACTGAAAAAGTTCCTAAGAAACACCGAATTCCAAGAGATTTAAAAGCAAATAGAAAATTGAATAAAACAGATGTTGGTGAAATTTCTTCGGTATATTTTTTGTATATTTGAAACGTTAAAGATGTATAAATTTGCTGCCTTTACGAATATCTTCCGTTGACGAAACGAAGACACAAGGACGGGGCGCTAAAGTTTTATGTTTTCTGAAGAGTAAATTATCATATTTGAAACTAGCGATCATTAGAATAATATTTTGGCCAACGCTTCTGTATATTTATCTTTCGAGACAAACGCCAACACTTCCACGCAAATTACCTTTACCACCAGTAAACTATATAGGCGAAAGAAAACAAACAATTTGTCTGAAATGTGACTTTAAATAAATTACATCTTTTAAAACGTTCGAGTGATAAAATAAATGAAAAAGTTTATTCATCAATACAATACTGCACAAAAGAGCCGATGAAAATATGACATCCCCAATATGAAAATGAACACTTGAAATATCAGTAGAACAAACAAGGTATTCCCATCTGACGTCAATGTTCTGAAAATTGCTTTCCATGAAATCTAATTATGAATGGATATCCCATTTTTGAGCTCTTCTTCATATTATAATATTATAGTGACTCCAAACCAGAGTTGGCTGCCAAACTCAGCCTTCAGGTGACATTTTTGAATTGCGTAACCTATAAGCTGACCCCCTCAAATAAAGAAGCCTCGTCAAAGTAGTGAACGCGTGGCGATTGCGATCCTCAGCCATGAGAAAGCGACTATAAATACATAAATCATAATTTAATATCCATACTGGGTTTTTATTTTGTATTCTTACAGACCTCATTATGTCCGAGTCATTAGACCACTTTCTGAAAAAACAACAAACCAATATTTATTTTCGATTAACCGGCAATTCAAACTCAATTCCTTTACGAATAACCGGCCGAATCTCGAGTTTGTTCAGTATGCTTTCATTTTATGGTTCCCGCCGAACATATCCCATTGTTCCGGCTTCTTTTCATCTTTTAACATACATAATAAAGGGAAGGTTTTTTTCCAGAAGACATAAAGAATAAAAGTTACGTTATCTCACAGTACTAGACTCAGCAGCACCGACTATGGTGATTGTTTTCGTTGAAATACATTGATATAGACTTCACTCGATAAGCTCTACAAGCATAAAAATAAACCTACACCCTGTGAAAAATTTTCCAGGCAACGGATTTGTTAAAATAGATTAGCTAACAAGTAACGATCAATAGAAATAAAATATTGGATACGCTGTAAAGGGGTATCTTTATTTTACTCGACCGCGCGGTGTGGCAACTTTTCCTGTTTTTTTTTCCAGTCATTTCAACAATTCAGAACGAATCTTTTAAGGATGGTACAACCTCCAGACTAGGCATATATCCATAGTCGGGCGAAAATCGTTCATTCAATATCTTATATCTTTCTCGATGAATTTATATTTCATATTTATGAATAATTTTGTTTTTTTTTTTGAAGAAAATTTCTTCTGTAAGGGTTTCACTTTGTGATGTCATTATTTTAATCAAAAGAATAAATAACTTAGTTTACATCACTTTATTTATATACAATCAACATGTTTCATGAACAATGTTCACATCATCAATAATTTTGTTGTGATTGTCACACACACCAATCAACCATCGTATCCAAAGAGCTATGTCCACACTAATCGGCAATATTTATGAACATTGAAAAAACCCGGATTGATCCAATAGTGGATCTAATCATCATCTTTAAACATTTTAGATTCGCTGTTGATGGAAAGCATCCCCAAACTACTTATGTCGTGTCCTTGGTTCCAGGCTTAGTGCTGTCACGTGTTTCCGCTTAACTTGATTACCTCATCGATCCAACCGGGTTTTATGGTGAACGTTTTGATTCCTCTTTAACGCCACTAAATAATGAGATTTGGGTTGGCCAATGTTCATCCTCCGAACGATGTGTCCTATTCATTGCCATCTCCCTTTTCGACTTGTTCAAATTATCTATGTTACACTTGTTTGCCCTCTTATATTCTCGTTTCTTTCCCGATATCTTTAAATGATGAGTGGCCTGCATCTTTCCACCCTAATTGTTCGAGCATGATTAATTAAAAAAAACTTATTTGTTCGAAAACTTATCCAGTGTATTGATAAAATTTCGTAGTAATCGTGTTTACATGCTTCGACTAAAAGGAATGTCATTTTAAATAGCGCCATGTCCAGTCTCATTTCTTTATCAATGATCCAGGAAATTCCACTACAACTTTTATTGTTAATACGAGTATGCGTACATTTTTTTTTTTTACACATTGTAAGAAAACCCAATTTAGATATATTTTTTAAACTCTTCTAAAGTCTTGTTTGCCTGGAAGAAAAAAGTAAATGCTCAGCTATATCTCATTATGAAACCTTCTTAAGATCTAACAAGCCTTGAAAAGTGAGAAAAATCTCGTTACGACTACTGCATCAAACAAAACGGTAGATATAGCAAACCTGTCGATCTAACGAGAACAGACTTTTCAGGAATATGGTTGTATTGTTACATCATATAATTTCCTTTTTAATTGGCACCACGCATGCATATATTACACAGTTTATTCCTTTTTATAAGACTGTATAAATGTCATTTCATCACCAGCAATTAACCGTACTTCTCAAATTTAGACAATAAGCAGAAAACGCCACTGGTGATAATCGATATAGAACCATCCATGAAAGAATCTGCGTAGCATCCAGCCAACAGTAAATATAAGTATCAATTTGTCGTCCAACACCATATCTATTTATATTATAATAATAAGAGTTAATTTCTATAGCGCAGCTTTGTGGAGGTTCACCTCAAGTGCGCGTTACACTAACTGACCTAACATGATATAATTAGAAACTAACGGATATACTGCATACATGCAAATTAAAACTTTGCCTTAAAATATTCATAATCAGTAGACGCACAATTTAGAATACTATATAACAATTTAGAATAAACTAGGGGTGTAAATAATCATATCAAAATAGCAAGAAAATATACACTAAATAACCTAATATAATTAGAAAACAACATGTATATTCCATGCATGCAAATTAAAACCACGATCTAGAATATTCACGAGTAGCGGACTCACTTTGATATCATAATATAACAATTTTGAAGCTAAGGGTGTAAATAATCAAATATAAAGTAGGTACAAATAACAACAGAACAAGAGAATATTATATGACATTATGTACATGGGGAGAAAACCGCAACTAAATAAGCTATGGAGGATCGAAATAAAAAAATGGTTTGAAATTTGATTCCTGCGAACATGAAGTTATATTTTATATGGATAGGATTTTTTTTTAAATTTGGTTTTTAAGACCCGCTTGAACTCTGCTAAATTCTGGATATTAGCAATAACAATTTATCACACCGCGTTAAAATAATTTAAAAATTAACTACATAACATTTTGTCGCTCGAACGTGCATTTTTTAATTTTTAAAACTAAACTAATTTAACATCATAATTGTAGAAAGAAGCAAAAACTAGCAGTCCACAATGGGGTGCTGATACCAACCCTGATAAATGGTAGTGAAGCATGGAACCGGCAGAGCAAAGATGAAAGTAAACTGAATGCTATATAAATGACATTTCTGTGGCGAATGTGTGGTAAAACCGTGTATAATCGTGTGAAAAATGTTGAGATTCATAAAGAATGCGAGGCTGATGTAAGCGTAATGAGCAAGATTGAGAAACGGATGCTCAAATGTTTTGGGCATGTAGAGCGAATGAACGAAGAAAGGAGTGGAAGGAAAATATTTGACGCAAATGTGATTGGAGGAAGAAGCCGGGGACGCCCGAGGAAGACATAGCACGATCAAGTCAATCAAATACTTGAGTCGGGCCATGTCAGAATTCGGAATAATAGAAGAAAACGTATGAGAAGATGTATGAATGTGAATGAAGCTAGAAGTGTATACGAAGATCGAGTTGTTTGGGGGTTCGTCCTCTTTGCCTACCCCTGCAGAGAAACGGCGTGATGGTTAGTTAGTTAGTTAGTTAGTTAATCATTCAGGGCTTTAGCTTATAAATATAATCCGTCCTAAAGTTTTACCAATAATCGAATTGCGATCAAGTTTTTCTAATACATATCGTCAATTCATTCGATGTATTGTCATTGAATGTTCATAATATTGAGAGTGATTATTTCGTTTTTCCTTAAAGTTGTGAAATCTTACTAATGTGGGTCTCATAATTGATTTAACAGCGAAAGTAATGCCTTGTGACGACTATTACTATCTCTAAACACGAAACATTTTCTAAAATTTTATTTCATTACAAACATCCATTTTTTTCAAAATATATCTAAATAAAAAAGTTCTTAACTGGGTACCTACTTCTGTATTCCATTTTGAAAATATTTTACCCAAATAACCCTCCTCCTTTTGAATATGCAATCTGTGGCTAACCGGAGTGATACAAATGGTAATATTCGTAGACCTCCTCAATGTAATGTAATAAATCCTGCACCCGCGGCGGACTCGGATTATTTTGTAAGTATTATGATAATATATTATCATATAAGTAAAATGTAAGTATTATGATAATATATTATCATATAAGTAAAATGTAAGTATTATGATAATATATTATCATATTAGTAAAATGTAAGTATTATGATTTTGTGAGTGTTCTTTTTAATTCAATTCCAGTGAAATGTCTAATCCAATGTATTTAATAAACGTATTTCTTTAAATCATTCTTCTCTTCTGTTTTCTTCCAAATCTCGTGTGAAAATATTTTGAAAAATTATTTTGAAATCTACCATAAAATCCCGTAAGCAGAAAGAAGGTTGTTTATGAATTTGTTTTTTTTTAATGTTTGAAATGGTTATTGGCAATGTTATTATTACTTTTTTAAGATCAAGCAGGACCGCCTTGAAATTTAACACAAAACTACATTAACGTCATCCGTTAGCTCTAGTCAATAACAGGTTTGACAATAATTCGTAGGATGACGATGTACAAGAACACGGTAAGTGCTTGCAAGGACTCCCCTAACATAGCGAATTCGAGACCCTGTTTGTTAGTTTCGTCGTTTACTCGTCTGTGGTCCTATGTCCCGGTCAAAAATAATTATTGTGACAGTCGATAATTGTTTTAGTTACCCTATCAAAATATATAATTATAAAGACTGATATTGGTTTTTTACGGACTCACTGCGACAATTTGCCTTAAATGGACGATCGAGTAATTTTCTCAGTGCTAAATTTTAAGGTTTTAAGTCGATAAGGTAAGAACAGCATATTCTATTAACTCTTATAACATATATATTTAATTATTCTTACAACATGGACCCAAAATTGTCTTTGTTTGGGCCCTTTTCAATTAAATTGAAATAAATCAACAAGTGACAGCTTGCCACCTAACCTATCTGTCATACGATTATTAAAGTAAATTTCATCATTATTGTGTAGATATCCACCTTACAAACTGTATAAAAATGATGTAATACCGCTTCTTCCTATAAATTATTAATAATAAAGGTTAATTACTGAATGCTCTTATTGTAATGTCAAATCAACAAAAACAAAAAAAAAACATTTCTAATAATATCATTATAGTTTAGTAGTTGAATATTTTCATATATAATATAGCGTATATGTATATATTACAGATCATTGTACATGTATATGTATATATTTAAGATCATCGGCGTAACATTGAAAAATTAATTACCGACATCTGTCGTATTTAAAAAAAACTCTAGTTCGAATTCCCACCGCATGGAAATTAGCAGCATTTTACGGTCAAATAATTAATTGATTTATAAACCAGCCTTACTGAATTAAGTGGTAGTTTAAAAATCTCAAAATACTTTTTAAAAAGTAGATAAAAATAATTGCCATCTTCTACCATTGATTTTTTTTAATAAACTTCCGCATTTAGTATTTTTTTAAAACTTAAACTTCACCCAATATTTGTTTTCTTTTTTTTTTTAATTTTGGCATGTTGAAGAAAAACGTTCAAAGAAGTTTTTGAGGATATTCAATATTTAAGAATATTTTGTAAAACATACGTAGGGCGGGCCGAAAAAGATTATATTTCTAATTTGATTTTGTGCTGCCTATTTAAATTTAAAAAATATATAACTCATATTTTTTCTCTTAAAAAGCATTATGTTTATCGCATTCCGTAATAATATTATCATTATTTCGAATTAATAAATTATTCTACTCCACCTTAACTATTATAAGGACGTCCTCAAGGGAAATTTTTAAACATTTCGACTTTCAAGTATACAAAAAATCTTCTAGTGTTCAAAATTCCAAAATGTTCTAGTTCATCATCTTAAAAATAACGAAATGGCTATGACTCCTCATAATCATAATACCAGAGCAAAGCAACTAGACAATCTAAATGTACCTAAGTGTAATACTACTTTTGGAGAGAGAAGATCTGAATTTTTTTCTCTAAAATTATACACCAAACTCCCACTTTGTACCAAACAAAGTAATTCAATCAATAATTGCATAAGTCCGGCAAAACTTGGCTTAAGGAAGAACTGACTAGTATCGTTAAAACAACTATAGAAAATTATTGTCTACTTTGCTTCGGTTTTCTTTAGCGCCCTTTAA
This sequence comes from Halesus radiatus, assembly GCA_022606495.2. Taxonomy (NCBI): domain Eukaryota; kingdom Metazoa; phylum Arthropoda; class Insecta; order Trichoptera; family Limnephilidae; genus Halesus; species Halesus radiatus. The sequence continues at coordinate 257,356 of JAHDVE020007721.1, forward strand.
ATAAAATGACGTTATGTTACGAATGTTTTTTTTAGAAATAGAATCACTTTTCTTTGTTTTACAATCTGTAAAGGAGACAAATATTGTGTTTTGTAACGGAACAGAATATTCGTGCCCAAATGAAACAATTCAGTTAGAACCACATAGATCAATTCCGGGATAAGACCGGTCAAGTTGAAATCAAGCTTTTGATATACTCGTAGTTGCCACGAGTTGTATTTCCATCAGTTTAAGCTTATGTAAAACAATTTTTTTTTGTTTTCCAACCTAAAATCGCCACTACAATATTCGGTACGGTGGCGTCATGTTTTTTTATTTTTTTTTTTATTGGCTTTCACCCATTAAGGGCGATCTCGGCCATGTATAATCAGTTAGATTTTAATTGTACAGATTGTTCTTAAAATTAGTTACTTTTAAACAAGATATAATGTTTGGGCAAATAAAATTGAAGCAGATAAGTTAGATAAGTTAAACAGTGTAAATTTATGTGTTTTTAATCCCCAATGACTTAAATTTTAATGCCATTTTTATAAATGTATTTTGCTAATAAATTGTTAATTAGGGGGGAGTTGAGACTTGGAAGGCAGGGAATACTAGTAGGGAGATCAATTTTAAGTTTTACCAATTCATGCATAAAATTTGGAAATTGGTCATTGATAGGACATTCAAAGAAATTATGGTCCAGAGTGTCCTCTGACCCACAATCACAGTAAGGCGAGCTGACTATATGGAATCTGGCGAGATGACTAAGACAAGAAGTGTGACCTAGTCTCATTCGAGTTATGGAGGAAATATATTTTTTTGGCATGCAAGTGTATTTATGAAACCAGGGCTTGACAGGAATAAACGGTTGTATTAATGAGTACTGATGACCTTTTGTTAGAGAAGCTATTTTCCATTCAGAGGACCATTGGAGTTTGTATTTACTTTTTAGAATAGGGAAATAATCTCTAACTGGAACAGGAATACCATTTAACGGACCGTGAACAGTGGCTTCCTTAGCAATGGAATCCGCTATTTCGTTTCCAGTAATACCTAGGTGTCCTGGAATCCAAGCCAGGACCACTGACGTATTTGATAGTGAAATGGAATACAGGAGGTCTCTGATAGAGCAGATTAGGGAATCGCTATTAGAATTAAGTGGGGATGAACATATTTTTTGTAGTGAGCTAAGCGAATCTGAAAGAATGAGGGCGTTTCTAATATTGTGCGATTTGACAAGATGCAGTGCTTCTATGATAGCTATGCATTCAGCAGAGAAAATGGAGCATTCTTTGGGAAGTTTGTGTGGGAGACTCATCTTCCTGTGTGGAACATACACACTGGCCCCGCAATGGGAATCCTGACTGAGTTTGGAACCATTTGTGAATAATTTTATATAGTTTGGCCAATTGTTTTCAATAATTTTGTTAAATTCTACATTATTTGATTGAGCTGAATTGTTTATATTTTTTTTTGCTTATTCCTATAAACTAGTGAACCTTGGGATAGAAGGTAAGGCTTTCATAGGAACACGAGTATAAGGGAAGAGATTCGTTACGATAAATGTTGGTGGGTATATCCAGGAAAGAGTTATAGCAGTCATAGAAAAGGGGGGGGAATGTTTTTTCCAAAATGGATTTGAAATAACATCATACTTTAAAGATTGAAGTTTAGGAATCAAGGGATGGGATGTTATCGAGCATGTTTTGAAAATATATTTTCTGCTAAGCATCGCCTTCTTATATGCAAGGGGGGTTCGGAGCATTCTACTTGCATTGAGTTGATTGGGGAAGATTTCATGGCTCCTAGAATAAGACGAAGAGACTTTGACTGGATCTTATCTAATTTATGTGAATTTGAAGAAGATATTGAATCAAACAGGCAAGATCCGTAATCAAGATGACTTCGGATGAGGGCATTGTAAAGAAGTTTAAAAGATGCTGGGTGGGAACCCCACCACACTCCGGACAGAAATCTAAGTGGATTGATATTGCTTTCACATTTTGTGATAACATGATTTATATGGGTGTTCCAAGTAAGCTTGGAATCCAAAAACATTCCCAGGAACTTAACTTCCTTAGAGATAGGGATGACTTCATTGCCAAATCTCACCTGAATATCAGGGAGCTTTCGACGACGGGTGACGATGACAACTTTGCTTTTGGAAGGAGAAAGTTCAAGGCCATTACTATTTAACCACGCCAAGAGTTTTCTAAGAGCGTTGTTGATTGCTGACGCTGCGATGAAAAGATTGGGGGATATTTTGTAGAACGTTAAGTCATCGGCGTATTGAAGTATATCGCACATGAAATGAATAGATTTTTTCAGATCGAAAGTATAAATATTGTACAGGATCGGGCTTAGGACAGACCCTTGCGGGAGTCCTTTGAATATGTGTCTAACGTGGGGAGAGGATCCAGGCCCGTCTACAAAAATAGTTCTCTGGGAGAGCAAATTAATAATGAATTGGACCAATTTGGGTGGGACGCCAATCGCCAATAATTTTTCTCTTAGAATGGGGATGACAACATTGTCATATGCTCCGCAGATGTCTAAAAACACTGCTATGCAATATTCGTTTTTAGAAAGTGCTAATTTAACATCTGTCACAAGAGAAGAAAGGTTATCAAGGGTACTTTTACCTTTTCTAAATCCAAACTGCGAAGGGGAAAGGATTTGATTTTTTTCTACGAACCAGTCTAATCTGTTCTTAATCATCCTTTCAGCTACTTTGCATTGAGTAGAAGAGAGAGCAATCGGTCTATAGCTTGAACCTAGACTAGGATCTTTGTTACTCTTGCAAATGGGAATGATATTTTGGATTTTCCAGTCTGGGGGAATAATACCAGAATCCAGAAATAAATTGATAAGAGAGAGAAAGTAGGAAAAGGAACTGTCATCATTGTGACTGATGAATATGTTCAGAATTTCATCTCTGCCTGGAGCAGAGTCTTTGAGGTTTTCCGAAGCTCTCTTTAACTCCTCTATGGAAAATGGAGCATCTAACCATGAAGACGAATTTGGGGTGAAAGATGTAATAGGTACTTCATCAAGATTAGGGACATAAGGGGGAGCTATTTTGCTAAGAAAGTCAGACATCCAAATTGCTGAATTGTGAGATGGCTTCGGCAGTGAAAAGGAAGATCTAAATCTGCGAATCATCGACCAAACCTCCCCGCTGGAGTGGCAGGGGATATGTTAGTACAGAAGTTACGCCAGCTGTTTTTTTTTTGAAACGAAATGTACGTTTAGCCAGAGCTTGGGCATTCTTGGCTGTTAAGTAATTTTCCATTGTCATCTGTTGGCAGTATGTCTTATTGGCCGCTTTCCTTTCTTTCAACACTTGAAGGCATTCCTCATCCCACCAAGGGGGAGGGCGAGCCTTCGTGCCTACAGGAGATGATTTGGGAATAGCCTTTTCAGGGGATTTAAGAATGGACTCGGACCAAGATTTATAAGTGGAGGTGCAATTTTCTGAATTAGGGGTAGGAAGGGAGAGGGTAAGAACCTGAATAGATTCTCTGAATTGGGACCAGTTGGCTTTCTTTGTAATATATTTTGATTTACTTTTAAAGGGGTGAGTATCTAACCGCTGACCCAGATACAGAATGATGGGATAGTGGTCACTGCCGCAGGGGTCTGAGGTAGTTCTCCAGGAAATTAGTAGAGAGATACATGGGGAACAAAGAAATATGTCCACCGCACTAGGTCTCTGTCCAGGGTGACTTAACCTTGTTGGGGATCCGTCATTTAGAAGATACAGGTTTAAGGAGTCCATAAGGTCAATAATTTTGTTTCCTGAGAAATCCGTGGATGAAGAACCCCACAGTGGGGAGTGTGCATTGAAGTCACCCAGAATAACCAAAGGAGAAGATATTTTGCCAAGCATGTGGACCCATAAGGAAAGATCAAATGAGGTAGAAGGGGGAATGTAGAGGGATATAAATGTAATATTAGAGACAGTAGCTGCCACTAATTGGAAGGATGCATTTATGGGTTTAATGGAAAGAGGGGTGAAGGGTAGGGAGTTTTTGATGAGCAGGGCTGCACCGCCCATCCCATCAATGCGGTCGTCCCGCAGACATTGGAAACCACTCACCTTGAAGAGTTGAGCAGGCTTAAACCAAGTCTCAGAGACGGCAGCAATCGATATTGAGTGGAAATACAGAAGGCGGGTGAGGTCATCCTTATTGGAGATGGCGCTTCTGCTATTCCACTGAAGTAATCTAACGTCTTGTGGAGTCATTTTGAGGAAGTGATTTTAATGTGGTAATAATAGAAGCAGCGTTGGACGGTAGATTGGTTTGTGAAGAAATTAGGTCAATTAAAAGCATAATAAGGGTTTGAATAAATGAAGAATTGTCTTGGGAGAGTTTTTCAGAAAGGAAGAGAGAGTTCGTTGAGGAAGGATTAGAATTGTTTGCACAACCATTTACGGCAGTTGAAAGTGATGACCCATTGGGATTTAAAAGAAGTGAATTGTGTTGTTGTTGATCATATCCAGGAGCCGGTTTAGGGGTGGGGTTTTTGTATGAGAATTTAGTTGAGCGAGAAGAAATTGTTGTTGAGGATTGGTGAGAGTTGGATGTAGGGTTGCTGGATAAAGCCTCAGCAAATGATTTCTTGACGGGAGGGAATAATTTAGATGCCTGCAGAAAAGATAAGTTCTGAGAAGACATCGATAATTTAATATTTTTTTGGCGGGATTGTTCTGGGCAAGAATAGTTGATGGCTGTATGAGAGCCTAAACAGTAGAAACATTTAGGTTGGGCTGAAGAAGGGCATTGGTCAGCTGTATGGCTTTCACCACATTTGAAACATCTGGGCGGAGATCTGCATGCAGCTTTGGTGTGAGCAAAACGGCAGCAATTAAAACATTGTGTGGTAGGATAAGTGTAAATTTCAACCGGTAATGAATTAAAAAATAAATATATATGCGAGGGAAGAGACTGCCCTTCAAAGGTGATCACGACAGATTGGGAGGGTTTCCAGGTAATTGTGCCCTCAGAAGAGTCCTTGTAATTTAGTCTTCTGGCTTTTATGGGATTGCCGATATGTTGAGGAGTTGTAAGGGCGGATAAAATTTCTGGGATGGAAAGATCGGTCGAGATACCTCTGACCAAGCCCATACGGGTTACATTAAAAGTAGGAATGTATGCCTTGAATTTGGAATTTGATAAAATGTAAATATTTTTAATAAATGAATTGGCGGCTGACCCTGTGAGGAATTCAACAGAGATTCGAAAACGACCCTCGGCTTTTACACCTCCAGGCTTGATGGAAAGAATTTTTGTGTTTGTTAGAAATTTACCAAACTCAAGAGGATGAATAGTTTTTCCTTGCTCGGTTTTTTGGGCGTACACAATATATGGGCCACGGGAATGAATAGAGTAGAAATTAGTTGGAGGAGATGCTGGAAGTTCTGCTGGGGCTGGGGTCTGTGAAGTTGAAGGAGTGTCGGATATATTTGGAGATGCACTAAACTTTCTTTTTTTGTAGGACTTTATTATGACAGATTCACTGTCTGAAATTTCTGACGTATTATCTGGAAGGTCAGGAGGGGGATCTGGAGGCTTTCTGGGGAGTCCTGAATGGACCTTTTCAGGAATATCCTCCATTTTTTACAAATACAAAAGAAAAAGAAAAAAAAAAAAAAAAAAATGGAACTGGTGACGACTAGGTAGAAAAGTGCATAAATATCTGATAATCAGCTGCGAAAATTGGCTCCTGGATGACCAGAGGGGAGAAGAATCCTCAAGGAACGATACACAACACTTTTCTTTAAGTAGATAACAGAAAATAATTGGTTTTTGATAAATATAATGAGCAACAAAACAGAACAACTGTTGACAGCTAAAATCAAAAAAAACCTGGCGTCATGTTAATCCATTCGATCTTTTGTAAGTTGTCGTGTTCCTGTTAAAAGACCTGGGGTCGAAACGATATCACCAACTTGTTTTTCATCAACATAATCGAGCATTTGGAACGCCGTCTTTTACATAACTTCAGACCTTATGAGATTATGATATTTGTGATTGCATTTTTATTAAATAAGACGTAAACCTAATTCATATAGGTATTATGTCAGATGGACTGATAATGTGTTTTTTTATGTTTGGTAACAGTTTCTATAATTAATACACAAGGTAAGCCTTATAACTTATGCATCAGCAATAAAGACTTCGTGTCCAATACAATAACGCCTTCCGCATAATGTTGAGCCTCCCCAGATACTGCAGCGCTTTCAGTATGTTCACGGTGGGACGAGCTTCCAGTTGTACAACCCGTTTAAGATCCAGAGTGGCGGGAATATAAGAGAGGATAAGCAGCTCCGGGGATATCCTCATCATAGAAGCCCGCCTCAGTACAACCTCCAACATCAACGCATACTGGATAAAGATATTGGCCCCGCACAATTTAAATGCTACATCTCCATAAACGCTTTATTTTCACTATACTCGTATACTTATTTGTTTATGTTTTAAGTGTCATGTATCATTCACCTACTATGTTTATTTTGGTTTTATAAATCATTGCATGTATCTTTATATGAAATGTGTGGGACTGCACTAACCTCCACACGTACCGGAATAAATACTTATCATAATAATTATTAGTACTAAATGTAGCATCAGCAATAATAAAAATTATCAAAATCAAACTTCTCGCAACTCCTTCAAAGATTATTCTATTTGGAGTCTTCCAAGGTTTTCAGATACAATGATTTTTTTTATAAATCGGTTTGTGCAGTTTGAAATTATATTTATTTATAAAACTCGATTTAAAGGGACAAATTTATACATTTGCTTAAGAGGAGCGGCTGCGAAGCTTGTTTCATAGATAACTTAATTTGGATTTGAGGCCAAAATACTCACCTAAACCTAATGATCTTTTTTTTCATCAAAAGTATAGTAAATATCTGGTACGAATTAGAAGTAATTTATTTATTTTTGTTTTACATTATGAAATATAGGCCATTAAAGAAATTGATTTGTCACAATTTTAGAGGCACAAAAAAAAGTTTTACCCCGTCTACTTTGAAAATATAATGAAGTATAAATTTTTTTATATTCAAAAAACATTAAAATAATCATTATGGTGGACTTTAAATTGAAGTAAAAATTTAGAGTTTCAATTTAATTTTAATTTTAATTTTTTAATTTAATTTTTTTTTTTTACAAATTTGCCGTTCATAATGTTAAATATCTTTTTTTTTTTTTACATTTCACTATATTTTCAAAGTAGGAGGAGTAAAACTTTTTTTTACATCACCGTTAGCCCCCAAATAATTGTTAAAGGTGTGTCTCTAAAATCGCGAAAAATCAATTCCTGTAATGGCCTATATTTCAAAATGTAAAACATAAATAAATAAATCACTTCTAATCGATACTAGATATTTACTATACTTATCGATGAAAAAGATCATTAGGTTTAGGTAAGCATTTTGGCTTCAAATCCAAAATTAAGTTTTGTATGAAACAGGCCGCGCAGCCGTTCCTCTTAATCTAAAATGTAAAAAGAAATTTCATCTCCGGTTTTTTAAACTAATTGAAAAATTTGGTCTCATTTTATTCAGACATTTTGATTAACAGCGCGGAATAAAATTATTCTGTCGGAATATTAAAAGCCACTCTTCAACTCATTACCGAAAATAATAAACAACTTCGACCTTCAGCATGGAAATTTTTTTCACTTACTCTGCTTTAATTAAGTTAAATAAAAACTCGAATAAATTCTGGTTAAGTGGGTCAAAACTGTACCTACGTCATTGAAAACCTGCTTATTGGCCCGGTTCCCGGCACGTCGCAAACAAACCATCGACTTCCTGAAGGGTTGTGACAAGGGCATTATTTTGCAGAATTATTTATGGACGCTAAGAGGGAGGAGCGCTTAACATTACGATCCTATCCCCATAGTAACATTCACTCCATCACACATACATATTTAATACACGTCATCTGATTTCATAAACTTTGCTTGTTTCAATCTTTCAGAATTCGTCACACTTTTACGTTCTTGATCCGGACTTCTTCTTCCTCGTACTTCTATATTTATGCAATGTTCTCAATAAGCCTTCCATTGATATGCTTGATGTAAGCTTACGCGACCAGATCAGGCACGGGGGCTCCATTGAAATCACAGTAAAGTTAGCCTCTCAGAAGCATGACGTACTGTACAGTAGTCAGGGCTCGCAGATACACAACTTAACAGTGCACAAGTGCTGACCCTATACAAATTTCAAGTATGCCCCATTGTAGAATTTGGCAACCACCACTGGTCTGGAGCCCAAAAATACCTGACAAATTACCGGCGATCCATTTGACAGATTTGCCTATTTTAACAAAGGGCTTGCAATCTTTAGAGCACAGACGGCAGATGGGAAAGCTGTCCTTGTTCTGCCGGCATTTTAATGGAAGGTGCATTAAGGAATTAGTATCATTGATCCCTTCGATACCGATGCACAATCAGGAAACACGCCGAACGTGCGCCAAATATTTATACGCACTTTTCGCTTGAGAACGGATCTCTTCTACGACTCGTTCTTGTATTCAACAGCTCGGCTGTGGACTGATGACTGTGACTGACCGGCTTCTATGTTTCCTCCCTACCACAATATGAGTATCTTGAAAACCCAGGTTTATCCTTTTCTGTCCTCCAAAAGACCATTCACACAACATCCTCAAAGGTGACATAGGCCCTGAGGGAAATTATTTCGAATCTGTGGAGAAGAAAAAAAAGATAATGAAGTACTAAATCACTCAGATCAGATCATTACACAGAGCTTAAGCTATTTCAAGATTCCAATATTCAGGTTACAATTGGTGGTCTTTACCACTTTAGAACGAAATTTACAATATATATAATTTTTAATATTTGTGAAATAACCAATAAACAGATTTTTTTTTAAATTTCACTGTCTGGTTTTAAACTCGCAACGTCTGAGTCCAGGGTCGACCATACCACTCTGCCATGGAGAAGGTGTGATTGAATCAAATTTTTTAATGAAAAAAATTAGAACTATTCGGTAATTATGTTTCTACGGTTAAGCTAAATCAAACCATTTGGTAATTGTCTGAGCTCAAATCGTGCAGAATCGTGGAATGTCTTAAATCAGAGGAATTCCACAATAATATTGTGAACAGAAATTTTCCAAGAAGCACGCGTTGCGCCGCTGGGGAACGAATCTGAAAGTTCGGTATTAAGTATTAAAAATTAAAGCAGGTAAGTAATTACTTTTCTGCGATTTTATTAAAGCAAAATAATTTCATTGTCTGAGCACAAGTCGTGTAGAATCTGGAAAAGTCCCAAATCGGTGAATTTGTGGAGAACTCTCTTCTGAGAAGCACGCACATCGCAGAGCGCCTTTGGGGAGTGGACATGAATTTAAGAATATTCTTTAAAAAATCAGAAAGTTAGGGTTCTTTGGTTTCGTAAGACTAAACTATTTAGCAAGCATCAGAGCGCAAGTACAGTATCATTTTGAAAAGTTTTTGATCAGTGGAATTAATAGGATATACATAAGGATCTTTTAATAGGAAAACTAAATAGAATTATTGACTTTTTTTTTAAACTTAAAAAATATTCCAAATATCATTTGATTTGAAAATATATACCTCACACTAGCGAAATTTATAATGGAATCCGGCATCATTGCTTCTGACTGTGCCAGTAAAGCGTATATTAATACACTTTTAAAAGCTTTGAAAATCTTAGTAAAAGTAGAACTTATACAAACGTCCACTCCAACCATATTTTTAAAATTTCCGGTGCTGACAATATAAAAATTGTATTCAAAACTTAAAATAATTTTCCTTTAAAATAATATACACACATTAATTTAATACCTCGCAAAATACTAAAACGATATACGAGGTGTGTTCAAAAGAAAAGGTGAATTTTGAATTTTCGCGGGCTGTGTACATTCAATTATCGATTTTTTTTGTTATGTTGGTACACATATTTTTATCATATGTTAGCATTATCAGACATTTTGAATTAGTGGTTTGTTTTTGACAACTGGAAAGGTTAATCACGTTTTTGTGTGTTCTTTGATTTTTTTACTTTTGAAAAAAATGCATTAAATTTTGCGTTAAAAATGTAATTAAGTGCTCCAACGCACTTAAAATGTTTACTGTGGCATTTGGCGAGTCTACTTTGTCTTAAAAAAGTGTTTATAAGTGGTACAAGCGCTTTACAGAAGGCCGAGAAGATTTTAATGACGATGAGCGTCCTGGAGTTGCAACCACGTCAACAAACGAAGAAAACATCGAAACAGTGAAAAAATAGTTTTGTAAAATCGTCAAATCACTATTAGGGAAGTTGCAGAGGATGTTGGCATATCAATCGGCTCATGCCATGCAATTTTCTCGGATGTTTTGGGCATGAAACGTGTGGCAGCGAAGTTTGTTCCGAATTTGCAAAATTTTGAGCAAAAACAACGTCGCATTAGTGTCGCTCAGGAGTTGTTGAATGAAGTCAACGACGATCCAGATTTGCTCAAAAGAGTCATAACTGGTGATGAAACGTGGATATAAGGTTATGACGTCGTAACCAAGGCCCAATCATCCCAATGGAAGCGGCCAGAAGAGCCAAGACCGAAAAAAGGACGCCAAGTTCGATCAAATATGAAGGTTTTGCTCACTGTTTTCTACGATTACAAAGGCGTGGTGCATCATGAGTTCTTGCCAACAGGTCGTACGGTTAATAAGAAATACTACAAGGAAGTTATGCAACGTTTACGTGAAGCAATACGGCTCAAACGATCGGAATTGTGGAAAAACAAATCATGGATTTTGCATCACGATAATGCACCAGCTCACACATCAATGCTTTTCGTGATTATTTGGCCAAAAACAACACCGTAATCATGCCTCAACCACCGTATTCACTAGATTTGGCTCCCTGCGACTTTTTCCTATTCCCGAAACTGAAGAGACCAATGAAAGAAAGCGTTTTGCCACAATTGATGAGATAAAGTCAGAATCGAAGAACGAGTTGATGGCCATACCGAAAAGCGCATTCCAGAAGTTCGAGGATTGGAAGAAGCGCTGGCATAAGTGCATTATATCTGAGGGGGATTACTTTGAAGGGGATAAAATGGATATTGATGAATAAATAAATACTTTTAGAAAAAAATCACCTTTTCTTTTGAACACACCTCGTATGCACATCAACTAAAAATACCTAACACAAACACATACATTGGTGAAAAACATTACAGATACCAGTTGTTAAATTAATTTCCTACAATTCAAAACATCTGGCCTTCCACAACGCAAAAAACAAATATGGATTAGGCTAAAATCCTCCAAAAATATAACCGTTTCTTCATTATTATTTTTAAAAATTGAACATATTTATCATTTAAATTTTATTTTGTGTTATTTGTGTTGAAATTCATTTGCAAAATCTTAATTGTTTTTATTTTGTTACAAGCTGATGTATAGCCGGCCTTACTCGCGATTATTTGATTTTTGAAATAAAGTTATGAAGCTGTGAATTATTGCTTGTCATTTGGGTGCCAAAATTGATTTGACAGCGAAAGTAATACCTTGTAACGACTATTACCCTATCTCTAAACAAAGAAACAACTTTAAATATTTATTTCGATTTTTTCTAATACATATCGTCAATTCATTCGATATGATGTAGTTGAATTTTCGTAGTATTGACAGTGATTATTTCTTTTTTCTCTCAGAGATGATTAAGGTTGGTGAACTTATAAAAAACCCGGTGTTCCCGGCCATGCTCAAGATTTTTTTGTATTTATTGTAATATAGTTATGAAGTTGTGAATCCTTGCTCATCGTTTGGGTGCCATAATTAATTGTGACGGCTATTAATACCTCTAAACAAAGAAACATTTTAAAAATTTTATTTAATTCTAAACATTTATTTTTTGTCAAAGTATATATAAATAATAAAGTTCTTAAGTAGGTATCTACTTGGGTTTTCCATTTTTAAAATATTCTACTCAAACAATTAAGGTGTTAAGTAAGGCTGCGTAATGTCACCGTGGTTATTCAATCTATACATGGATAATTGTATGCAAGAATTTAAAGAGGTGGGCCTGGGCGCGAAAATGAGTAGTCTGCAAGTATGTTGCCTGTTGTATGCTGATGATGCGGCGCTGATTGCTAACAGTATGGAAGATCTACAGTCCCTCGTATCTAGGATGAACGAAGTATGTATGAAGAATGAGCTAATGATGAATGTAAATAAGTCCAAAGTCATGGTGTTTGAAAGAGAAAGTACGAAAACAGTATGCAATATAGTTGTGAATGATGAATACTTGGAGCAGGTCGATGAGTTTGTGTATTTGAGAAGTATGTTTACGAGAGATAGAAAGACTGATAGAGATATGGAAAGAAGGGTGAGTGCAGGAAACTTCATTAACGGAGGACTGAACGCGGTTGGCGCAAACAAAAAGTTGTCCAAAGAAGTGAAGCTAACAGTCCACAATGGAGTGCTGATACCAACCTTGATGTATGGCAGTGAGGCATGGAACTGGCAGAGGAAGGATGAAAGTAGACTGAATGCTGTAGAAATGAGATCTCTGAGACGAATGTGTGGAAAACCATGTATGATCGTGTGAAAAATGTTTAGATTCGTAAAGAATGCAAGGCTGATGTAAACGTAGTGATCAAGATTAAGAAAGGGACGCTTAGATGGTTTGGGCATGTAGAGCGAATGAACGAAGAAAGGAGTGTAAGGAGAATATATGACGCGAATGTGAATGGAAGAAGAAGCCGGGGACGCCCGAGAAAGACAAGGCACGATCAAGTGAATCAAATACTCGAGTCGGGCCATGTCAGAAGTCGGAATAACAGAAGAGAATGTATGAGGCGTTGTATGAATGTGAATGAAGCAAGAAGTGTATGCCAAGATCGAGTTGTTTGGCGGTCCGTCCTCTCTGCCTACCCCTGCGGAGAAACGGCGTGATGGTTAGTTAGTAAGTTCTACTCAAACAAACCTTCTTTATTTGAATACATAATCTGTGGCTTACTAGAGTGGTATATATATGGGCTGACCTCAATACAACATGGCGGGTTTAATGTTTTTCATACTAATTTAAAAACGTTAAAGCAACAGTTTTACATGTTGAATTTCATTCAAATTACTTTCTAAAACCTCCCAGCACTAATAATAACAAACTTTGCTATTTTCAGCGAAACCGGTTGAATAATTTTCGAGAAAATCTGGGACAGACAGAGAGACAAACGTTCATTTTTATATGTAGAGATTTGAAACTTTTCATAATCCCTGACATTGTAAATAACTATAAATATTTGTAGATTTATGGTCTTCCACTACATACAAAATTAATTTAATCTTGAACAATGTCCTCCACAATACAAGTGAACTGCTAACGTGCAGGACAATATACATGCCCCTGCAATAAAAAAATAAAAACAGGTTTACTAAACGATACATGTAACTTTAAAGAATTAATAGAAATACACTTTGTATGAATCCACTTTTATTTTGTATTTATGTCAACTAATTTCGATGATGCTAAATCTTCATGGGACTGAAAAATATACTTTTGATAGGATAAGGATATTTTTCGGTCCCGATGAAGATTCAGCAGAATTGGAACTAGTTTCTTTTAATTCAATAAAAGTGTTTGCTTATTATGAAAATCTATCTTTAAAGATTTTATTAATTAATTACTTTGGGTAACTATTTATGTTTCGCTGGTTCATTTAAAGCAAACCATTTAATTATCTGATCACAAGTCATATAGATTCTCGGAAATCAGTGGGATTGTGTACAGATCTGTTCCGAGAAGCACGCACAGCGCCTCTGGGGAACGTAGTTCGGTCCTGAGGCGCTACGCATCACACGCACGCTAAGAAAACTCGCTTCATGAAGGCCTATCGATTTCCCCGACTGTCCGCCCGCAGCCTGTAGTCGGGCCTACCCGCCTAGGCAGGGGTAGTAGAGCCTAGGAGGTGGTTGGTGGGCGGGGGTGGTAGCGAGCCTCCACCGCGGGTTGGACGTAACAGTTTCGGTTAGGAAACAAAGTGCTCGGCGAATCTGTGAAAAATCACCCTCTCTTAATTCACTTAGTGCTTTGCCTTTTCTTCAGAACTGATAAATACAATTTTTCCTCGTAACGGTTTTGTTGTTCCCGCACATAATTGAGTTACCCAACCCTCTAAATTATTATTGCTGTGCTCGGTAGTTTTAAAGCGAGTCTTTTAGGAATACATATTTTTAATTTCCATTTGAAATTTAGCTTGATGTTCTAGGATGGCCAATTATAAGAGATGAAGTGCTGGTGAGGTATAAAATAGTTAAATATATTTGATAAATGAATTAAAAATAACTTTGTATTCACCACTTTATTTATATATACAAATCAACATGTTTCAAAAGCGATGCTTTCTTCATCATTAATATATATAATGGTACAAAATAATGATGTCAAGTGTAGACAAATGATAAACATAGAACTTTTTTTAGTATACTATGTATTCCTGATGAGGAAAGCAGCGCTTTCGAAACATGTTGATATGTATATATTAATAAAGTGGTGAATACAAATTAATTTTTAATTCATTTTAATAACGACGCCACAAAGTGAATACCGATATTTTGAATTGATTACAAATATATTTGGCACTACGGAAGGAGAACATTTTAGAAATATCAACTCTATCGTGAAATAATTATAGTTACATTGCCACCTTGAAAATTTAATTCTGTTTTCATCCCAGCTATATTGGGGATTTTTTTAAAAAATATAAACACAATTATTTTTGAAAATTATTTATTTTTATTGAATAATTTATAAATATGTAACAACCAAAATATTTTATCTCATTGTTTACTCTCAAATTTTATATTTAACAACTAATTTGAAAATATGTAGTGAACGACAAAAAGTTGCGTTTATGTCGAAATTCTAGGTAGAAAAAGGTGTGTAAATTTTGTTAAGGCATTTTTCACCTTTCAAGATTTCAGCACCTAAATATTCTATTTCATAGATATGACGTATTTTCGTAATTTAAATATCCTTCCCTGTCTTAAGTTTTATTAATACTCTCAAAGTTTTCCGTTTTACTCTATCATTAAACGATAAAAGACAAGCTTACCACGCTAAACTTAATCACTTCCTGAAATGGTCCATCCTAAACTCAATTTTTTTTTTTTTTACAGTAACTCCACACAGGAGACCAAGGAGGAAATAATTTCCCTCAAGGCCTATATCATCTTTGCGATGCTGTGTGGAGGATCTTTTAGAGGATAGGAAGGAGTGAACTTGGGTCTTGAAGAGACCCATGTTATAGGATGGAGGAAACACAGAGGCCGGCAGATCATTCCACAGCCGAGCTGTTGAACACAAGAACGAGTCGTAGAAGCAACCCGTTCTCATGTGACAAATGTCAACCGTGTGCAAATGTTGGGCGCGCGTTTGGCGTGTTTCCCGACTATGCACCGGTGCCGAAGGGATCAGTGACGCTAGTTCCTCGGAGCATCTTCCATTAAAATACCGGTAGAACAAGGACAGCATTCCCACCCGACGTCTGTGCTCCAAAGATTGCAACCCATTTGTTAAGATAGGCGAATCTATCAAACGGACCGCCCGTTTCTGCACAGAGCCAAGGTTTTTTTTCAGATATTTTGGGACTACCGACCAGAGGTGGCTGCCAAATTCTACAATGGGGCGAACTTGCGATTTATACAGGGTCAGCAGTTGTGTACTATTAAAGTATCTGCGGGCTCTGTACAATACGCCCAGCTTCTGAGAGGCTAACTTTACTCGGGTTTCGATGGAGCCCCCATACCTGAGCTGATCACTTAAGGTTACACCAAGCATATCAATGGAGTGCTTGTTGGGAAGATTGCTTCCATTAAAGGAGACTAGATTGTCATTTCGATCCCTTTTAGACGTAATCAGACATGATTGGGTCTTTGAAACATTAAATTCGACGAGGTTATTCTTACCCCAAGAGGAGACCCTCTCAAGGTAACCGTCCATTCTCTGTTTCAAAGCCCTCCGAGCCGTTGGAGTTTGTGTGCCCTTTGGGGGCTTGTCAAACAAAAAGCAATCATGGACTGTACTGTCATCCGCGTAACAATGGATTGGTGCACATGTCAAGAGGTCATTGATGTGCAACAAAAACAATGTCGGAGACAGAACCGATCCTTGTGGGACGCCAGCATTTATTGAATGCGAGGAAGAGATAAAACCATCAGCAACCGTCTGAATCGATCTCTCCCTCAAAAAGTCGGCAATCCACGTACACAAGGAAACGGGAAGTCCGTAAGAAGGCAGTTTGTTGACAAGTCCTCGGTGCCAAACACGGTCAAAGGCCTTAGAAATGTCCAGTGAGACCGTTTGAATCTCACCATAACGTTCCTGGCACCGTCCCCAAACATGCGTCCTATACGCGAGAAGATCACCGAACGAGCGGTTCCGCCGGAATCCATACTGGCGGTCATTAATGATTTTGTTCTTCTCGAGGTATGTAAGCAGTTTGTCGTTGATTACACGTTCCATCACCTTGGACAGAACTGATGTGATCGCTATGGGGCGGTAGTTGGCCGGGTTGGAGCGGTCACCTTTCTTAGGTATAGGATGAATGACCGCTTTTTTTCCAACCAGAGGGCACAGAGCCACATTTCAGGGACATTTTAAAGAGCTTTGTTAAAACTGGAGCGATTTCTGCAGCACACCTCTGCAATACCAGGGCAGGTATTCCGTCAGGCCCACTAGCTTTATTAACATCGAGCCCCCGTAAGACAAGGAGTACATCCCGATGCCGTATCCTCAGCTTTTTCATATAGAAGCCGCAGTGAGGAACCGACGGCGGGATGGCACCCCGGTCGTCGAGGGCCGAGTTTTCTGCAAACATTTTCCCTAAAAGGTTGGCCTTTTCGGTAGCAGTGTTTGCTAGTGAACCGTCAGGTCTGGTAAGAGGCGGCAGACTGGATTTGCATAAATTGCGACCTATGGAGCCCGCTAGCGACCAGAACGCCCTGCTGCCATGCGGGCAGGCAGCTAGCTTTTTACTGATCTGTAGGTCGTGCTCAAATTTTGACCTATTGATGATTCTCTTACTGTCCTTTGCCAATTTGTTATATGCTGATCTGTTTTCAGACTTTCGAGATGTGTTGTAGGCTCGGTAAGCCGCGTTTTTTCGTCGAACTGCTTCGGAGCATTGTCGACTGAACCACGGCTTTGAACCTACGCCAGTTTCTTTAATGGTTGATTGAATGAAGCCATCCATTGCAGATGTGATGACTTCACTAATTTCCTGGGCACATCTGGACGGATTCGAAGTCTGAAAACAGACAGCTGACCATGGGAAAGCATTAAAATCCGCCCGCAGACCGAACCAATCTGCTGACCTATTGGGGGTCTGAAGTTAATAGGGATTGATGTCGTCACCAGGCAATGGTCGGACGATCCTAAAGGCGCTGCGACATCAATCCCATAACCACGTGGCTCGGTAGTTAAAAATAGGTCTAACAGATTGGAGCGGTGAGTCTGGACATCAGGAACCCTCGTAGGCTCCTGAACCAGTTGCTCCAACCCATGGCAAAGGGCAAAGAATTCCGCCTGTCGGCCAGCCGAGTTTGTTGAACATGAGAACTTCAACCACGGTTCATTATGAACATTGAAGTCCCCCAGAACAACAAACTCGGCCGAAGGGTAGCGGGGTAAGAGGTCATCAATAGTTTCGCTCAAATGTTTAAATAGCTCGGATGAGTCTGATTCGCTGAGGTTTGGTGAGCGGTACAAACACGCATAAAATCTTACCGTACTGGCAAGGCTGACGCGCACCCACATTACGTCAAATCTGGAATTTTCCAGACTCAACAGTCGCACACAGTTGACGTCAGCTCGGCTATACAAACAAACACCTCCTTTTGGTCTGAACTTGCCTACGAGGGTGAAGCCCGGGCAGTCCAGATAGGAGGCGTCAGGAGGCTCAGCTATCTGCGTTTCGGAGAGGAATAAAAGGTTTGGGCATTGGGATTGAAGGTGATGGTGGACAGAATTTAAATTTTTGTGCAGGCCTCGAATGTTGGTAAAATTTACCAACATTTTTGGCCTGCACCGGGGACGCCTACTACTCGCCGTTGTAATTATGTTATTATTGTTTAAGTTTTGTGATTCCATTAAATTATTTTTGGGGGTTTTATAGGAAAAGGAAAGCAAGGGAAGGATTAGGCATAAAGGGTGGGTAGGAAGCTGGGGGTTAGGGTATCCAGGACTGACGGACGTATGAATCCATCCCACCCACTGCGGTGCAAGGCTATGGTTGGGAAAGTGTGGCTGGGAAGGGCTCCCAATGCGCCCCAAACGCTACTGCTGGGTCCCCTCCGGTCACGAATCGGCACAACAGCAGCGGCGGGGTTTTTACACTCGCTGGTGGGGCAGCCCACCCTCAGTCGTGAGCCTGAGGGTCGGGCCCCTGTACTATCGAGCGGCCTGGACAACGGTAGCCAGTTGTAAAGGGTCTCCCTCAACCATTCTCTCCCGATCCGACCCACCACGCAGTAGGTGGGCCAACGCATCCGCAGCCAAGACCTGGACAAACCTTACCCCATGAACCCGGGCACCCCTGCTAAGTCACCAAACGTAGCGAACCACTTGGGATGACCTATGGCAGAGGTGTTGTTCATCCAAAAAAATGGTTCCCGGGGCGGCGGTACCCATACCCGCCTCCCAAAGTAAAATATTTCTAATTTCTATATTTTTTTCTATAATTTATTATAATTTCTATAATTTCTAATTTCAATATTTCTGAAATAATAATAAAACAAAATAAAACGTAATAAAACACAAATTCAAACGAAAACTTTAAAAATACGGGTTTGTACAATCAATGGCTAAACCAAAGAATTTTCTTCTTTACCCAAGCGCCCCAAGATTTGGTCGACTTCTGTTTGAATTGTGAATCTTTGCGATTCCGTTCGCCGAATAAAAGCTTTAAAGTTTTCTTCAAATATTTACTTGAAAACCTGTCCTCGCAGGTCCTGAATATCATGATACTCTTTCCATCACAGAATTGAGAGACCCTATTTTATATTTCTCAACTTCGGGAAAGGCAACATAGAACGATTTCGCGTCCAACACAACCTCGCTTAATTCAGGATATATAGGTTCTTTAAAATCTCTCCAGAGAACTTATAGCTTATTTAGAGGATTGAATAGCTTAACGGTACTTGTTGGAATGAGGAGTATGATAGGATACACTATAATTTACACTTTGGAGAATGGCCGCATCATCGAATCCAGTCACCGACTAGATTCCTGTATTGAAACATTATGGAGACATGACATGTTATGATTCAATATTAACTACCAATAGGAGGCACCGGGGTTAACCTTTATCATCTTTGGCATGATATGTGGGGTAAATTCAGGAAAGGGAATAATTAATGCCATAGGGGTGAGGAAAATACAAAAGCTGGAAAACCTTTCTTCAGCCGAGCGGTTGAATATAAGAACCAGAAAAAATTGCGTCTTATTCATATTAAGTTGTTATTACCAACAAAGGCAGTTCATCGGAGCATGTTCCATTGAAATGCCTGTATGACCAATACAGCATTGCAACTTACATATTAATTGTTTTTGTGTTTAATTCGTAGAACTCCGTTTATTTTTTATTTTTTTTTATATGTTATTATTAACTTCTACAAGTATTTAAGCTGTTTCAATAATAAAAACTAAAACACTTGCAGAACTAAATAATAATATTATTAAAAATGATTTACATTAAATTTTAAAAAAAAATTGGAATTGTTCAGATAGAAATTTCATCTATTAATAAATAGATGAATTTTCAGCTATATATTTTTTGCACGGGAACGAGAATTTAGAAGGATTAGCCACTAATGTGTCAATATACCTGTGTAATTATTTGCCAATATATATATAAATATTAATGTCTCTAATACATATGTTATTTTATTAACACTATTATAAATAACACCTGTTACCGAACATATAATAATATATATTATAATATGTAGCTCATATGGATGAGTCCTCTTATTTCTGTAATCTCTCTATTCTCTCCAGTCTCTATACGATACAGGATATAGGATACCGGATACAGAGTTCTAGTGGCCCCGGAACAAAGGGAGGGACTTTGACCTGACGTAGAGGTCCCATTTTCTATTCATGGCTGACAACATTCCCGGTGACGAGGGTTTTTAAAATTGCACCGCGCGTCACAAACAGCGACCGGCGCGATACAGTTTCCACAAAGTTCGTATAAATAAGAAATGAGATATCTTTTATATTCTTTACACATCATTGCTACGTAGATTCAATTCGTGCTAAAAAAAAGCTGAACGGTTCTACTAGAATTTAGAACGCATAACTAAGGGGGATGTTACAGAATTCGGAGAAGTTTGATTAAACAATCCTTTTCCAGAGCCAGTTCTATAAACAACTAGTGTGTTATTCTTTTACGAAACTCGTCATTGTGTTTTTCTTCTTTGTGCTTCGTATCATGCAGTATATTGGATACGACATTATGCCATGTTCGTAAAATTTCAGGCAATTTTTTTAATAGATCCGAATGAAATTCCTATAGAGAGAAAGATGATAAATTTCTCATAGAAGAGAATGGGTGTGGTTGTCGCAGATCTAATGTCTGTCCCGAATGTCAACAATTTGTCTTTAGTCCATTACCTGACCCGGCTGTATAGTAGGCATGTTTTCAGAGAAATTTCCCGCATTTATATGATTTTTGGTTGACACAGAAATATGCGCATTGTTCGTACAATAGCTCTGGTAGTCCACTATGGAGCTCTGAGCCTTGGAGCAAAGCTGCAAGGAAAGGGTTCCCAACCAGGTGATCGCGAAGCAAAATTTGGTGGATGCTAATAATGATTTTCAAAAATTTGAAAAAAATATGATTTCCATCTTATAAAAAATTTTAAAAATAATTTTTCGGTCGTAGGACAAAATATTGTTTTTTTATTCATTTGAATACCGCACATGAATTCCAACTGCTTCCTGCTAACTGGAGCCAGTAATAATATAACATTTCCAATTGGGGTATGTTGTGAGGCTGAAGAATATGGGGAGATGAAGGAGATATATAAAAAGGTGGGGAAATACGTGGTTATTCATATCTGTTCATTACACACGGCTAAGTAATTTCAAGCAACCTTTCGATTCTCGATGGTGGTCTTTCACTAAGGCGCTACTGAAAGTACCTACCACGCATTGGCCAAAGTAAGGGCCACCTTTCGGTGACATCGTTTGACAATGGGTTTCAGACAATTTCAAGTCTTGGGATGATCCAAAACAAAATACAACTAAAAAAAACTGTAAGATTTTTATTAAAATCGATCGCCACAAAAATGAGGACTAAGGGGGGAGTTCGATAAGTTTGTAGAGTTAGGGTAATTTGTTTTTCTTCTTAAAATAACTATTTCTAAGACCAACAGTTCTTTTTTTTTTAAATAATCGAATGTCATAGGTTTTAAACAATTTCAAAAACTCTTAAAAATTGACCTAGCCTTTTTTTATCCTAGAAATGTTTCATATGTTTGAAAGCTCTTCACAGCATGGAATATTTTCAATAGGCCACTTGCATCACAATTTTTTTGACATTCAAGACATTTTGTATATTTTTTATGTTTTTTTTACATTTTTTTGAAGCCATGGTGTTTTTTTGAAAATTGCAATCCCAAAATTGATCATTTTTTTATAAACCGGAAAGACCGGACATTATTTGTAGATGCGAAAAACAAAATTAAATATCCAAAAATCATCCAAAAAAAAATTCCACACGAATGGCAGAAGAGAATAACGAAGTGTACCAAAAATGATAAATCTCATTTTTTTCATTAAAAATAAAACAATAGCTTTGTTTATAACCACGAGAATTTTATTTAAATTTATTACGACCGACCGGTTTCGCTTAAAATAAGCATCTTCAGGGTTCAAAAATTAAACTGTTAAAAAATGCATAATACAGAACAAAGAAAAAATGAGATCATTTTTTTTCCTTTATCCCATCTTATCGATCATAATAATGTTCAACGTCGTAACTGTTTTTCTTGATCCAAATACTTTACAAAAAATCAGCCCATTAAAATAATACTATCTACCCAACGTATAATAGAAATTCATTGTGAATTTTTTAATTAAGCGTGTTATGAACACGGAAGGTAAACTCGATAAAAGGGAAGGTTTATTAACAATTTGAAACATATTAAAAACAAGTTAGAAAAGTTTTTAGGTTTTCACTGCCAAAAGAAATTTTTTTTTCTTGAATTTTTTTTGGGAGATTCTTCCGTGTTGCGCTTCCTCCTAGTGTAGCCAACGTTTCTGACAGCGTTACAGTGTCCATTGTCAGGGCAGATGGGACACTATCCGAAACTTTGGCTACAGGAGAAGGAAGCACAACACGGTATAAAAGCAAAAACATTAGAAAAAAAAAATAATAATAATAAAATTGATAAAATATATTAAAAACGAGGATGGTTCTTACAAGGTTTACGTAGAGTTTTGTACAGCCAAACATTCTTGTATTTAAGCATACCTATCGTAATCTTGTTTAATGCTTGATATTATTACCCTACTTCTCAGATTTAAATTATACTCATATTTATGTAATTTGATTTTGTTAAAGTACGTATCCCCATCGTTATACTGCTAGGTTGTAAGTCCAACGATCTCGTACAAACGTCAAATTCACTTTTACATTTTCCACATCCACATGTCACATCTGTCAAAATTCAAATACGTACACGGAGCCCACGCTGTATTTATTGTTTATATGAATCAACTCTAACTACTGCAGGGTCCAAGATCTTAAATAGGTGAAAATATAATAAAAACAGTAATTATTGAATGGAACACTAGTATATATTGATTAACTTGGCGGGTTTGCGATAAGCCGACGTAGCTCAACGGTAGAGCATCTGACCGGACATTAGAAGGGTGCGGGTTCGAGTCCTGCCGGCGACATTTATCTTTGCTCGGAAAGTTTTTTCAATTTGGATGAGTGTTTTAGATTAATAATTATTGTTTATAAAAATAATAATTGTTACCCTTTGCGCTATGCACAAAAATCTTGTCTTAAGTTTTTAAGAACTTTAGTTTATCAATTAATTTCTTAAATATGTATTCGTTATGTAATATAAGTTGACTAATAATAACACATAAAAAAAGAGTAGGTACGTATAACTGAATATAAACAATCACATTTAAGTGGACAAACGTTGCTTAAATAGACCAAATATTATTATTGCACAAATAATTGATGGAAACATAATGTAATTGGGTTTTATTTTTAGCTTTTCGTATATCTTAGTTTACAGAAAAAAAATCATTTTAGCTTCAAAATCACAGTGTAGTCAAAATAATAAATAAATAAAATCAGTGTGGAATTTATGGAAAATTTATTTTATGGAAAATAAATAAATAAAATCGTGAGCTGGACATTTTTCATTTAGTGACATCACGAGCTAAAAAACCGGATTTAATTATTATATTACTTAAAAGTATAAGTTTCAATTTTTTTCTAATTTTTTTTTTCGCAGTTTTAGTAGAAGCATCTATTTACACATTTTTTCCAAGCCATTATAAAATACGTGCAAGTGGCCTATTGTGAGTATAGATAAAAATTGGAGAGGTTTTCGTCTGGTTATTTTGAGACAGGATACCAATTGGAGGTCAATTGAATTCATTTTGGTGATATCGATGAATAAGCCGGAGCATTGTCGTGATGGAACAGATTTTTTAACGTTGCGTTGTGGGTTTTTTTCTCAACAATGGGAACTCGTAACTTATCCATAAGGTCACATTAATATTCTTCGTTGTTTGTTCTTCCCTTTGTCCAAAAAAATTGAAAAAAAATCCTTGAATGTACCAAAAAACTGAAGAAAAACCTTGAATTGCCAATGGAA